>ML675632.1:4544275-4581695 GCA_007922155.1 Mesoclemmys tuberculata | reverse complement strand
ATGTCTGTCTTCCATTATCTGCTCGAACCCCCTTCTAAACTCAGCCACCCCCTTCTCTTCCAGCCATTTTGTGAAAGGCTTAAAATATTAGTGTAAAGTTTACAAATTGTATTTTCATCCCATAAGCTATTCATCCAAGAAATTTTTCTCTACTCTAGTCCTAAACAGTAATCTGTATCACAGAAATGGAAGATGAGCGGTACAAAAAGGAACCGTTAGCAGGGGAGGAGTGAAATCAGGTTTGATTGGCTTCTGTTGGTTCATTTTTGCAAAATTTGGTGGCAGAGGCACTTTAGCCTTCCCACAGCCACAAAAATAAATAAATAAGTAAATAAATATAAAGAAGAGAAGTGTTGGAAACAGAGCAATTGTGTGGACTGGCCCACCCACATTGGACCCTTCATTTAAAAAATCAAACAAAATTTGAACTGAAATGTCTATGGATGAAGACTCTGTGCCTTTGGAGATTTTCTGTCTCTGGCTTTCACCTATCAAATACCAAATTAACCCACAACTGATTTTAGACGCCAAGACTCTGTGGCAACTTGGTCAGAAATAACAATGGTGTGATCACACATTTGTCCCAGCTCTGAAGTAGTTTGTGCCTGCGTTTTAAATAATTAGCCAACGTTAATGACAATTTAAAGCCAGAGTCTGTGCTTTGGCAAATCCAAACACATTGTTATAAAAACACAAATCCACCTTCCATATGGAGTCAGAGCCTCGCAAGTCTGAACAGTTTGTTTGGATCATCTACTCTACCTCTCTCTGAGAGGATCTTTCCCCATAGCACATTTATTCATGTTTTTTCTAGACTTATATTAAACGTGCCACCAGTTCCCGTGATAGATGACTTTAGCAGAATGAGGGAGGAAAATTGACTTCCTGTAAATGAACTCTCAGAAAACAAATATTTGCTGTCCTATTATACAAAAACAATGGACTAAATTCTCAAGTCTGCTAACACTCCTTTGCACTCCTAGCCAACCACGCTACAGCTGCAGCATAAAAGGAGGAGCGGGCAGGACTGGGGGTGTGTGGCAGGGCTGAGTTCCACGAGCCTCAATTATAGACTAGAAGGGGATCCTCTAATCCTAACTTATACTGGAACCAAGATACCCAGAACCATGGAACAGTAACTGGCTCCTTATGGCCATTGCTCTCCACTACCCCCAACTGCAGAGTGGTGGAGAATCATTCCAAAATCTATATAATTTGGCTGAACAACAGCTAAATTGGGGATGTGATTGAAAGGTGCAAAGAGGAAGAGGGATTGATCAGGCGTGATAAATGGTGCATAATTGGAGTCATAGGATGAGATCCAGGGAACGTAAAATTTGGGCTACACATCAGGAAAAGTATCCTAAAGTAATTTTTAGACTGGGAAAAAGTGGAAACCCTATTGGTTGGCTTATATAAAATTAAGCTAGAAAATGTACTTCAAGCATCACAGAATAGGTGAGCTAATAGAGCTGTTACTATTTGTGTAAAGAAGGAAATCAGAGTTTTCCATGTGACTATTTCATTGCCAGCAGTAGAATACATAGTGACTTGCAAAGGCAGAAGAAGAAATGCCCTTGAATCCTGATAAAGTTAGTGACATCTGCACATCCTATTGTTGGAGCTGTGAATCACTTCTGTGAATGTGAGAGCTAGAATTCTGCCAGATACATGATAGTTGTTTAAGAACTCAAAGCAGATATTCAATGGGAGGGAGATGCATGGAAAATAATAAAGAAAGAACTGAGATGGTAGTTGACAGTAAATTAAATATGATTGACTTGCAGTGCCACATAGCAGCAAAAATGGATAGTATAATTTTGGGCTTCATACACAGAGATCACATGATGAAGCAGGGAGATACTAGCTCCTCTCCATACATCACTGAGGAGACTGCATCAGGAGTAGATGCCACCTTTAACTCTGGCCACCTCAGTACCAGAGGAAGGTCAACAAATCACAGGGACCCATGAAATAAGCAACAAAAATGATCAGAGGAATGGAGGGACTGGCTAAAACCAAATATGATCATTTGGCTAAACTACAGCCTGAAGGTGGGGAGAAGTAAAATGATAGTCTACAAGTGCTGGAAGGGTGTCAATGTTGAAGAAGAGGACAGGATTTATTTGCAATGTTAAAGCAGTACATAGCTAAGAAGAAAAGGATGAAATTGAAAGAAGTTTCCGGAAATCTTTCTAATGGTAAAATCTAATCAGCTGTGGAACGATCTCCCGGTGGATATAGTGGAAGCCCCATAATTTGGGATGTTTAGAACAAGGTTAGAAAAAGAACCAGAAATGTATGGTAGGGAACAAGTCTACGTGGATAGGTTGATGGTTGAGAAGGCTTCGTCTTGGGAGGAGCTCTCCATTGTTGTTTTCTACAATTCATGCAGTAGGCCTCAGCAAAGCACTTAAAGATTCGCTTAACTTTTAATCATGTGAGTAGTCCTACTAATTTTGACTAAGCTACTCATGTGGCTAAAGTTAACCACTTGCTTAAGTACTTTGCTGGTTTTGGGTCTTGGTGCAGAATTTCTCATGAAATCAATTTTCATTTTTGAACAATGCACTGAAAGATTCCAAATTTTGGCCTGTTTAAGGTGATGGAATTACCTTAATGGAGATCTTGCCTTTTAAAGGAAAAAAACAAACCAACCCCATGTTATGTTTTCTCCTGGAAGTTGGCTAGAATGGTCTTTATTTGAAACAGTTGAGTTAAAGAGGGATGATGCAATCCGAGATATTAATGTGTCAGTTGAGCAAATGGGGCCATCATATGTTATGTCAAACAACATTGTCACAGATGCTGTTGAAATGTTTCAGGAATTATAAACAGGCTGCTCTGGAGACGGCTGATAACCTCCTTCAAAGACTTCAACTTCAGACTTCAAATAAAATATCGCCTGCTTATGGATGATCAGCCTGACTTTTTGAATGCTGATTAATTGCTTGTGGTAATGCAGAGCGAAAGAAATATTTGAAAGTCACGTCCAATTTACATAGGTACAATACCATTGGGGGATATATAAATCAGAGAGCTCATGATATGAAGACCGCTGAATTGCTTATCCAAGGTTTGCCTTCAAGGAGGATATGATTCATCTGCTATCCCAGCCCCTGTCATTAATTCATAAGCAACAGTGGATTGGAGGTGATGTTGGAGCCTATCTGCATCTTATCAAAATGATTGTCTTCAGCTGTTCCTGAGCTGGACTCTGTATGTCGCATTCCTCCTAGTCCAGCTCTCCCAGACAGGGTGCTTCCTGAGTTCAAGGAAATAACCCCACTAGTGCCACTGCAGTGTTTACCGGGCCAGCGGGGCCATGTCTGGGTGGGTGGTTGTGCTATCGCTTCCTGCAACAAGTGATTGTCAGCCCACTCTGGGAATGCACACAAAGCCTTGTCACGTTGTCCTTTTGTAGCAAGAGCTGCTAGCGCTCATGATCCCCACAGCACCGGGGGGTGGAGGGATTAAGTTTCTTCCTAGCCTTCACAGGAGTGTTGCCTCTAGCTGATGCTATCCCATGTGGAGTGTGTCGGGGCTAAGAGCTGTGAATTTGTTTCCTAACTTATTAACTGTGCAAAGCTGTCGCCTCTCCACTTTAGCCATTTTGGAGCTGACAATATGAGATCAGGGAAGATCAAAAGGACACTGGCTCGCATTTGCCTCGAAATCTAGTTTAGTTTTCAATGGAGTTTTTTTTTTTTTTGTTAATGGAATATTGCTTCATATTTTCTCTGCATTGGTTTGCGTATCTCTAATGCATCCCCTTCCTGAAACAGCACCCACGACCAAATCAGCCTAGTGGGAATAGAAAAAGCCGAGTTAGATCATCTGTGTCTCCCCTTCTCCTTCCTTATGAGCAAGGTCAGGGCAGCGCAAACCTAAAAAAGGCAGCTGTGTGTTCTGCATTGTGAGAAAAGTACTTTTCCTGGTGAGTGACATAGGTTTGTCTTACAGTTGCACTGTTTGTGGGTAGGTCACTGCTGATGGAGTAATGCTGGCTGTAGAGAATTGATGTACAGTGAAGATGATGGATAAAAAAGACAGTCTTTTTAAGCACCGTTGAGTGAAGACTGCAATTTTTATTTTGTTTACGAAACAAGCAGGTTGTTTTGGACAGGGAGTCTGTGCTTTTTGCCCTGTTCTGATGCACTTGATCTTGTGACTCAGGGAATGTGTGTTACTGGTCTCCCCTATGTGCCTGATCGACAGAGAATAGGAGTCTGTTACACCCCCAGCTAGGGAGGTTTGCTCAAGCTGTATCAGCTCTTGCCTTTAGGTGTAGAGATCCCCCGTGCATCTGCCAAGCTTGCAAAATGACAGGCATGTCTACGAGTGAATGCAGGGAAACTCAGGGTGGGGAGAAAATACAGGCACTCTTGAGTTCTGCCCCCACAACCCATGCAGACCCTCGCTGATCCACAGGAATGCAGAGCCAGGTATTTGGAGGCTTTGTGTAGCTTAGATGCATTTCAAAGGCTTTCTCTGCTGTAGCAGCCCCCGGATTCTCCCATGATGGTAAAGGAAAGCAAGAAAAATATTAATGTGGCCTCAGATGGCATTTCCATTTTCAGGGATTCCCCATGAAGCAGGAAAGCGAATTCAGTCTCAAGCCTTCTCCCTCCCCAGTTGCAGATCCTTAACCCGGCAGAAAGGTCTCTGCAGAGTTCAGGGAAGAGGGATAGTACCATGGAGTTTGCTTACCCCGCTGCTCAGATCCCTGGAACCTAGGAGCACAATATGGGCCACCGATTTTTTGTTTAAAAATACACACAGAATTTACTGAGTGTATGGAGGGTTTTGTTGTATCTTTCAGCATATGGCCATAGTGAAAAGAAACAGGGAGTTAAGGGATATCCCAAGCCACAGTTTGCTTTCCTTTCTTGGTGCTTCACTGTATGCTTAAGTGTTAATGTACTGGCCCTATGTCAACATGCTTCTTAACTAGGTATTTCTTTTACGTTGATTTGTGTCATAAATTTTAACAGCAAGAAACTGATTGGAAACTTTGGCTTGTGTATAACATCAGTTTCTCCCAAATAAGCCATTTAGCTCCAATCCTTTGAGATCCAGGTGGATGAACCAGACTTCAGTGGTGCTTTGCAGCGGTACGGCGATCTCCCGGTGTGGCTCTCCTTGGGGGTTGGGGCTGCAGTTAGTCAGTTTTCCCTGTTTTGTTTGTTTGTTTGATTGAAACTTTTGTACAGCAGCAGCAGAGAAAGAAATCACTTGAAAAAGAGGAAAAAGTGACTGTCAAAACACAGAAATTGGCCTGGGGCCTTAGGGGAGGTACAATACTGGAAACTACTTTTACTCCACTCTGAAACTGGCTAGATTTCAAGCTAATGGTGTCCCTTTAATAGCCTCTAGAGGCCCTTTATTACAGCCAATAGTGAAAGTCTCCTGGCCCTGCTGTGTTGTCGTAGGTAGAAATTCAGAGACTGCACTTCTCAGCCTCTGCCCACTGTGCCAATGAAGGATTCATGCCTAATGTATTATATATAGTTAATAGCTAGTTTGTGTGAGTAAAGAAAATGTATTCAGGTGGAACAAAGATTTTTCTCCTCAGCCATTCTGATGTTTTGTCTTTTCAAAGAGGATAGAAAACAGCCTGCCTGAGCCGCACTGTGCAGCTAAAGGCAACAGCCAGAGCACGACATCTGGAACATCCCCCTGCTCTGTTGTTGTGGATTGATTAGACACAGTAGACTGTGAGAATACATTCCAGTCCTTCACAAGCATCACCATGGGAGGGAATGGGATGGGTTTGTGGAGGAAGATTTTTAAAGATTTCACCATTTGTGGTTGGGTTCCCTGGTTTTCCTCCCTTCAGCCCCAAAGGTTGTGAGGGAGATCTCCCCTCCCGTGGATCTTAGGCTATGTCCACTGATGGTGGCAAATTTGCTGCCGTCAGATTGATTTCTCTGGATCGACTGAGCGGTCAGTGAAGACCCCCTCAATCGATCCAGAAATTGACATATTAAGACCACCTTCTCAAGCGGTGTAGTGCTGCATCAGCGCTGTGAAGACAGCGTGCAGAGCAGAAGCAGAGAAGTCAATGGGAGTTACACAAGTTTTTTGCGTAGCTTGCTTAACTCCCGTTGACTGCCGCTGAATCTCGGAGGTAAATGTTGACAGGGCATTAGTGAAGGCAGGGGGGATCGAGGCCTTGGTTTGTTACACACTGCAAACTTGGTCTCAATATGCTGCACAGGTTTGTTGAAGGCTGGGGAACCTGACTAGGTTTTGGAGGAGCTTGGGCCAAGTTTCAGCTTTCCCTCTGAATCCAGTCCTCAGTTTTATGGTCTGGTAAAAAACAAGCCAGGTGCAACCTCCAATAGGTCAAATTTGGCACCACCACTGGTGAATTTCATGACTCCTGAAACATTTTTTGAATCCCATCTGGCTGCTCTATTGCCGACGAGGCGGCAGAGTAACATAGACTTGCCCAGAGTACCATACCTGAATGTGCTGGATCTTCCTCTGCACCTACTTTTCTGGGCTCTGCACCCCATAATCTCTCATTGTTTACATGTATCATCTGCAAGCCAACAAAGAGATGGTAAACTACCCTGGCCATGGGAGGTAAAATAAAGCCCCAAATTACAGTTCAATCCAAGTCTCATTCCTCAGAGTGAGTTTTATTAACACAAATAAAATTCAGAAACAAGAGCAAAGCAACTTGGAACATTTGGTTACACCCACCAGAGGCCACCCCAGCTGTCAGCAAATTGTGGGGGAGGAGGAGGAGATGCACCCAACCCCAGGTAGCTAGCATTAAGGTAGCTTCACCTTTGTTTTTATACCCCACTCCAGCTCACCCCTGTGATAAGCAGGAAACCTAGGCTTCTCCTTGTAACCCGTGCACACTGGGACGTAAGGAGAATCTTTAAAGCTTGTCCCAGTACCACAATGCAAAAGGGGGCTATTGCATAGAGGGCTTTTTTCTTTCAAAGCTGCAAACACAGGAGGAAGAAATGGCCGCTTTTCCGAACTTGTGTCGCAGGGAGCCAAACAAATTAGTCAGGCTGCTCTTAAGAAAAGGTTGCCTCATGCTGAAAATCCAGAAGGATGGTATTTGAGCAACTTGCTACTGCTGAGCCAGTACATGTAGAGCCAGCTTCTCTAGAGACGCCTGCAGTGGTGTCGCTTTGGGCACTGAAGAGCTTTTAAGAATGTGTCTGAAACAAGGAGGACGCCTTGCTAAGGAGTCACTGCCTCTTGGCTTGTACATGAAGGGAATAGAGAGGAAACCTTCTGCTTTTAAAACTGCTCTTTTGACATTGCCTTTAAATGTTCCCTGATTTGATGTACAAATTTCTTCATGATTCGACTAGTTCCTGCTCTCTCCCTAAAAGGAAAGCAAATGTCCTCTCCCTCCACTGGAAAACGGGAACAAAAACAATTCTGATGAACTCCTGGCAATGCAGACTCTAAGGGCAAAAGAGTGCAAGCATCCAAGCTGACTTGCAGGACTAGTCGGAGTAGAAAACTAGCGGCTAGGCTAGCAGTGGTGATTAGACAGACTACGTGGGTGAGGTAATTAATCTTTCATGAGACCAACTTCTGCTGATGAGAGAGAGTTTTCAAGCTTACACAGAGCTCTTCTGAAGAGCTCAAAAGTTTCTGACCAGCAGAAGTTGGTCCCATAAAAGATATCACCTCCCCCACCTAGTGACGAGGTTCTCTGAGGCTGTGGGCCTTTCAGAGCTCTTCTCAGTGACATCAACTGACTCCTTGGGCAACCTCAGAACAGGAGGCATTATCTAGAGTTCTCTGCTTAGTGTCCTTTCTAGGTCCCTCATTTTGACCCTATGAATGTACCCCCCATGATCTGTTGATTTCTCATTTATTGTGCCCCCATGATCTGTTGATTTCTGGATTCTGTAGACCCTCCCTCATCTGCAGAGGTGAGGCTTTTCTTGCTGTGATGGGCTTTTCCCATCAATCCCAGTTATCAAGTAGGCCAGCACCTCTCACAATCATTTAAAAAATAAATAGACCTGTGAGAGAGAGAGTGGGGGGACTTCATTTCTTTTAAACTGATTTGAATGTGGATTTTAATAACCTGAACATTTGGAATGAGTTGATTTCATGGAGAGAAATTTCAGGCGAGAGTAGTAATACTTCACTCTGTGGAACTTCGGTGCTCTCTAGTGGGTAGAATAAAGCACTCTACGCAGTGGGTTTTGGTGAGATTTTTAGAGCAAACGCAATAGAAAATATCATTGTGCTGTTCAGTTTATCTTTAAATTGTGCATTAAGAGAGCCTGGGGCCAAACCTTGCAACCTCCCCTTCCATGGCACTTCTGTTCACTTCAGTGCTCTTACAGAGCTTGTCCTGTTGCGCTGTAGGCCATTTCTTCTGCAGTCTATCACATCTGCAACACCCACGTCTCCAGCATCAGGACCTTGTTGTGAAGCTACTGGGCAAGATGCCGTAGGATGCTGAGTTGCTGACGGAACATCTTGGATAGCTGCAGGTGTGTGGATTGAAAGAGAACACTGAATTTAAAAAAGTAAAGCTAAATATGAAGCACTTTTGCAAAAATGCAAACATCATTCTGGGTTGTGCTAGCAGGCGCGTTGTAAGCAAAACACGAGAAGTAATTCTTCTGCTCTACTCTATGGCGATTAGACCTTGGCTGGAGTACTGTGGTGCCACATTTCAGGAAAGATGTGGACAAATTAGAGAAAATCTAGAGAAAAGCAACAATGATGAGGAAAGGTCTAAAAAACATGACCTATGAAGGAAGATTGAAAAAAATTAGGCTTGTTTAGTCTGAAGAAGAGAGGGCACATAAGTTTTGAAGGATATCAAAGGTTGTTACAAGGTGAAGGGAGGAAAATTGTTGTCCTTAACCTCTGAGCAGAGGACAAGAAACAATGGGCTTAAATTGCAGCAAAAGTGGCTTAGGTTGGACAGTAGGAAAAACTTCCTAACCGTTAGGGTAGTTAAGTGCTGGAATAAATTGCCTAGGGAGGTTGTGGAATCTCCATCGTTGGAGACTTTTAAGAGCAGGCTAGACAAACACCTGTCAGGAATAGTCTAGATAATGCCTGGTCCTGATATAAGTGCAGGGGACTGGCTAGATGACCTCATGATGTCCCTTCCAGTCCTACAATTCTATTATTCTAAATACATTAAGGCGTGATTTATTCCCTCAAGATCCATGCATGGAGGAAACCGCCTGTGCATGTATCTCCTTCTTGATGCACAGAAGGATAGGGTGATCAGCTGCCTTGTTTGCATTATCCCCCTCATCTCTGGACCCCAGAGAACATCCTCCACTGGTCTTTGCTTAGTGGAGGAATGGAAACTAGGAGGTACAGCAGGCAGGATGTAGCAAGGAAGAGGATACATACATTGTGCCTTTGGAAAAAAAAAATGCAGCAGGAGGCTGACAAACTCAAACCAAAATAGGTTAAAAATCCCTGCAATGTTTCACCAAGGCTGCAGCTTGGAAACATGGCAGAGCGGGACCCCTAGCCAGGAACAATCAGACACTAGTAAAGTGGTTCGACTGATGCCTGCTGTACCTGTAAAGGACAAGCTGAAAGGAAGGCATGTGGAAAGGAAGGCTGTGGTTGTACTTGATGTGGCCAAGTTAAAGATGAAGATTAATACACAGAGATCATGTCACACTCCACAAAACGTATTGCAAGTACTGATGGTCAGGAAGGTTTGGATTAAACATTTGGGGTTTTTTGGTCTGAAAATGACTGGTGGAAACCAAAAGATTTGTCAAAATCGATATGTTCCTGCCAAAACTTTGGTTGGGAAGGTTTTTCAGGTCCAGGATAGAATTCTGGAGAGAGCGTGTCTGTGTCTGTGTCCACCTCCACATAAATCTTTGAAAGGGGTCTGTTTTGTCCTGTTGTAGGACAGGAAAAGTTTTTGGAAATCATGAAAAATTTTCCCAGGACCGAAAAACAATTTTCAGCTAAGCTCCTGTTACAAGGACATTATTAAGGTTGATAACATGAGTGAGGTAATATCTTTTGTTGGACCAACTCCCACTGGTGTGAGAGAGACGAGCTTTTTTGCTACACAGAGCTCTTCTTCAGGTCTGGGAAAGGTGCTCCCAGCATCACAGCAAAATGGAACAGATTGATTAGCATAATATGTGCTAACTACTTTTAAGGGACCATTCAAGGTAGGGTGGCCCATTAACACCTTTGCACTCATAGGACAAAAAGAATGGGTTCATGGGTTACAAATTGTTGTAATAAAGCGTAAATCCAGTGTCTCTGTTCAGCCCATGATTTTTAGCAGCTCTGCTCCCCCCCCCCCAAATCACACAACCCCTGCTAATGACCACTCTGGTGGTCTGCCTCTGTGTGAGCCTCTCATCAGGTCACAGTTTAGGTCCATTCCCTTCTGGGGTGACAGAGTCCAACCGTAAAGTGATGAGTCTCTCTCGTGCTGGGCTCCAGCCAATCTGCAAGCCAGGAACTGGTCTGGTGACTGCAGGGCAGGTATATGAGCTTCACAGGAGAACAGCAGCTCAATCTGCTCAACATCACTTCAGGGCTTGGAACTCTGCTGCCTGACAGACTCCCCAAGTCTCACGCCTCCTGCAGTCTTGCTCTCACTTCAGTCCAGTCCTACTGTCCTCTAGCCTTGCCCTGACTCCAGCCTTGCTCCAGTCCCACTCTGGGCTCTGACCCCTGGCACTGACCATATTTGTCATGGTTTCTGTCACCAACAAATAAAAGTCCAGTGTCCTTATAACAAGTTTCCGGCCCCAACTCTGAGCTCCATGCTCCATGCATCCCCTTGGCTTAGGGCTTTCAGTGTCCTTATCCCTTTATCTCAGGGAAAGCTTCACATCAGTATTTCTGATGGCTTGTAGGAGAACCAGGCCCTCCGCATACACCAGGTTCTAGCTCAGAGTCCCTATGGCCAGTAGCTAAGATCTGCTCTACAAAACTCCTTGTTGCTGCCTCCCTGCACTACCACTTACCCAGCTTTTCTCAGGCCTTCTCCCCAAATTTCTAACTTCCACCCATCTCACACCAGGTCTCACAGGATTCTCCCTTGGAATGTACCCGTAGAATCTCAAACTAAAAATATCAGCTTAACCCAATTTCCAACCTTCTCAGGCTTGACCTTTCCTCACTCTCTGCTGCTGTTTCCCCTTTTGTTCCTTAACTGAACACTTCCCAAGGATCTCTCCCTGGATGTCCAAATCCTGCCCTTCCTTCAGGGCACACCACCTGAGAGTTCTCCATTGTAATGACTGCTCTATGCCTCCTCCCCCACCCCATGCCAGTCTCCTCTACTCAGGGTAGGAACCTACGGCTTACTCTCCTCCTGGGCTTTCTCCCCACAACATCACTAGTCACAGAGTGACTACAAAGTTCCTTCCTCCCCTCCCTACAGAGCTTTTCTTTTTTCTTTTCTTTTCCTGTTTTATGGCTCAACAGCCTCTGCATGGGAAACTCTACCACCTACCACAGCGTGAGGCTCTGTCCCCTATCCCAGTTTTTGCATAATCAAAAACCTATGTCCTCTCACCCTATCTGTATCCTTAAAAATAAACAGTAATGTTTTTTAATGCTACCTCACTTTCCGTTTTCTCACCAGTCCTTTCAGACTATATTCTTTCACCTTGACACATCTGAATTCTTCATAAAGAATTTTTCTTTCTGCATAATTCTCCCTGCATTGCCACAGCATATGGTCAACAGTTTCTTTATCTTTGCATGTTTCGCATGTGCGTTTAGTAGATATAAATTACCATTTAGGCCACAGTGGCCCGTTAGCACTCAGAATATAGTTAGCCTGCTTCTGTCATAACTGTGAAGTATAAAATTATCCTCAAGTCTAGGACATAGTTTATAGAACCTTCATCCTTTTTTCTCTTTGGACTCTATCCATAGTTAAGAACGATATTTCATCGTCATTCCTGCTTTCTGAGGTCCCCTTACTGATTGCTGTTGTACTCAAAAAAGAGTCAGACAGGATAGCAGCTGTCGTTGGGCATACATTCCTCATCCAGGTCAGTGCCAATCGGATGCTCATGTATTCGTCCGTCATACTGTCCACCAAATTGTATAGTCTCACAGATCTCTTAATTCCAAATTCAGGGATACAAAAGACCAGTCCCCGACTCTGCTGGTATTGTCATCTTTAGATCTGTCAATATCGATATGACAATGCTGACCCCATTTGCCATGTATAAACTCAAATTTTATTCGCCATTGTCACGCGGTCTGGAGTGGCTCATGACCGTGAGTGCTAACCTCAGAACAGACTGTTAGAAGGCAGGACAGACACCTCAAACCAGTTGCATGTTCTATAATTAGATTTCACAAAGTCAGTAACAAGTGTGAACTCCTAAAGAACTTTAACAGTCTTACCAGACAGTCTCCTTGGGCATGCTAGTCACTTGTCAATTGTACTCCGGTCTCAAATGAAGACAAATGCTTGTAGCCAATCCCGTAATAAACTAACTAAAGATTTATTAACTAAGAAAAGAAATGAGTTATGTACAAATTTAGGGCAGGTAAGCATAGACACACAAGTAAGATACAATCTTACATTCAAAAGGTAATAGTCTATCTTGCCACCCAGGCAAGCTGGAGTATGATAGATGGTCATTTACACCAACATTCACAACACTATTCAGGTTACTCCCAGCCCCAGTCAAAAGAAGAGTCACTGTGGATAGTTCTCTGAGAACATCCACTCCCTGTGCAGTGGCAGTCAGAAAAGCTAACAGAATGTTGGGAATCATTGGGAAAGGGGTAGATAATAAGACAGGAGATATCATATTGCCTCTTTATAAATCTGTGGTATGCCCACGTCTAGAATACTGTGTGCAGATCTGGTCACCCCATCTTAAAAAAGATATATTGTAACTGGAAAAGATACAGAAAATGGCAACTAAAATGATTAGGGGTATGGAAAAGCTTTTATGTGAGACGAGATTAATAAGACTGGGACTTTTTAGCTTGGATTAGAGATGACTAAGGGGGGATAGAACACATGAACTCTCATAACACAAGAACTAGGGATCATCAAATGAAATTAATAAGCAGCAGGTTTAAAATGAACAAAAGAAAGTATTTCTTCACAAAATCCATGGCCAACCTGTGGAACTCCTTGCCAGAGGATGTTGTGAAGGCCAAGACTATAATGTGGTTCAAAAAAGAACTAGATAGCTTCATGGCAGGTAAGTCAACCAATGACTATTAGCCAGGAAAGGCAAGGACTGATCTTTTCTAGAAGCTGGGAATGGACAACAGGATGGATCGCTTGATGATTACCTGTTCCGTTCATTCCTTCTGAAGGACCTGGCATTGGCCACTTTCAAAAAACAGGATACTGGGCTGGATGGACCCTTGGTCAGACCCACTATGGCCGTTCTTATGTTCATATAATTCCAAATCCACAACTGGAGAGACAACCGTTCAGCTATACTTTGACTCCCCATGACTGAAGAGTTCAATCTCTTCCAGTGCTTCCTTTTCATTCTCTTTTCACTTCCTTACACCCGGTGACCCTGTAGGCATGTGGGAGTTCGTGGTGGCCAGTTACAACTTGTCTGTTCAATTCCCAACAGTCCTCCTATATTTGTTTAATTCTCCTTTATCTTCACTGTTTCCATTAACTTTAGCCCAAAAGGTTAAATCTAACAATTTTGTCCTTCAATTTATAGGCATTTCTCTGGTAGCTACTTGCTTCACGCACAGTGGTGCCATAATGCTTGTACCAGACGTTATTTACCAGAGCTTGAGCTTGGATCAGCTCTAATTTTGTAACTGTTGGTTTCAAAGATGAAGTGAAGGCTTGGCATCTGGAATCTATAACTGGTCTTATTAGTGTCCCATTCAGCATCATCAGTGAGTTCTTATCTGCACTCCATTTGTCTCCAACAATACTTTTAAATAGATTCATCCTCTCTTTACGTTTACTCTTGATATTAACTATGTGACACTTCCAAGTTAGTCTATCAAGTCCGAAAACCTAAGAATGTAAAATTTTGAAACGCCTGAATTTTTGCTGTATAGAAATGTAGGTTCCATACTTCCCCAATATTTCTTTTTGTGAAGATCCAGTCGTTTTCTCTCTCAACTTCCTCTGCTTATATTAAGCACCCAGCTCTTTCCACAGTGGGGCTTCATCATTAAGTCAACCTTTTCCACCCTACAGGTGCAGCCAGTTAGCATAATTGGCCTGTCGGGCCCATATCAACCCTTTAAGAGCATGTGTGGGGTACCTACCCAATCATACCAACGTTACCAACAACAACAACAAAAAAAGAGAGCATTGAAGTTTTAACTGCAAACAAGTGTTTATGAATTATTAATGTTTCCATGGGCTTTTTACGACCTTGTGAAGCGCTTTGAGATCTAGTGATGAAAAACACAAGATGATATTATTGGTGCCAATGCTAATTGCACAGAAATGCTAATTTCATGTTTCTTGGCTTCAGTACATGCCAAGTGGATTTGCTTTATTGTTACTGCAATGCCATTTTTTTGACTAATGATTATTTTATGCATTTTTAAAGTGCCCTTCATGATAGTAACATCTGAAACACTCTGTGTAAGGTAAATCTTCATGCAGGTGGTAATGCCCCCAAATGAAACATCTCAATGAAATGCTGTTCTCCTTCCACAGAACTTCTTGCTTGATAGGTCAGAGTCAATGATAGAATGACTATCTTCACCTATTCGTACTGAGACCCCAGAACTCTGGGATTGAGACAAGACCCTCTTCCCATTTAACAATATGGGAAGAGCAGGGTGGTGTTCCCCCAAATTGAGAACCCTTCATCCCAGTGACATTCCATCTCACTCTGATCATGGATGAAGGATCCCTTTCAGGCCTCCTGGGGTTTTTTAGACCATCTCTTTTTAAACAAATACAGTAGTAATGATGCCCCATTTCTCCTTTTATGTTAATCCAGATTTCTGATAGTTCTGGGGTGCTTGATCTTAGCCGTCCTAACAACTTTCAAGGAATACGAAACTGTTTCAGGAAACTGGCTGCTGCTGTTGGTAAGTAGACTGGGGCTGCAACGTCACCCTGTAAACGTTCTTGGATTAAATTCAGCGGTGGTGAAAACTCAGAGCCCACACACTCCTCCGGGTTCCAGGCGCACTGCAGGCCAGGCTCATGTAGGGTGCAAGAAGTCCACAGAGTTTACTGAGGCACTTCCCCACTCCCTTCCTAGGCTGGGTTCTGTCGCAGACTGGGTAGGCCCTCAGCCCCACCTGCAGCAATTGCCCTTTTATAATCAGGCAAAGAAAAGTAGCCCCAAAACAAACTCTGTAGTCCTGAGCCAGGCCTATTTCCTCCAACGGGCTCTGGCAGTCTGCAACCTTTTCAGAGGCTTTGGGCTATTCCTTTTCCTCAAGGAGCAAAGAATAGGAGGTCTGTTCTCCTCCAGGTCAGGTAGCACATAAGCTGTCCTGCTCCTTCGTTACCTTACAGCAAGGGCAGGTGTGGCTGGGCAGGGCTGAGCGGGCCCACAGCATCTCATTAAACCACGGTGGGGCGTTGGTATACCCCATCACACAATCTGATGGTTATTTAGTCGCCTGTATGCAAAAATCTGCTGGTCTTCAAGCAGTGACTGTATTTATGTGTACAGCTGAGTGCCTGGTGTATTGCCAGCGTTAAAAAGACAATAACACTGGGGATAGGAGGAAATAGTGGATGGCCGAGGGGGGAAGAGGGGGGGAAGCTGGTCCTATAATTTTAAGATGGGATTTTGAGTGTTATTGAATCAGTGTTGGTCTAATTGTGCTCCCACTGAAGTTATTGGTAAAACTCCTGTTGGCCTTGGTGGAAGCAGGGTTAGGCCCAAGATAAGTGCTTTTGAAAATCAAACCTTACGAGTATGTCTCGACTGCAGCCTCCCAGCAGAGGCAGACAGACTTGCGCTAGTGGGGCTTGAGTTGGTGTGCTGGAAATAGCAGTGTGGCAGCTTGGGGTCTCAAGCCCAGCCGACCCTCGGGTTTGAACTCGGGCGGCTAGCTCACGTCCCCACCAGTGCCATAAGACCCACGCTTCTAATGTGGATCTGTCTATCGGGGCTGGGAGGCTCACTCCAGCAGCAGTGAAGACATAACCCCATGGCCTCTGCACAATTTTTACTTCATTCTGCAATGTTCTGCTGATTTCAAGCCCTCCTTAAAGGGATGCCATCAACTTCAAAATCACGCCTCTGTCTGAAGCGATTGTACCTGTTAACGGTGCAGGTTGCAGTTAAGATGACTATCCTTCAAAGATTTGGGGAAAATAAATTCTTTTCTCTGCGGTTTGTTTCCATCTTATTTTAAACGTGTGAGAGCCCTGAGCATATGCTGTAGTCAGTCGGTTAGCCAGTTTCCTCCTTGTTCGTGTGGGTCTTTCAGGGTATGTCTATGCTGCATTTAGACTCCCATGAGTTACTCGTACCAGCTGGCCAAAAGGGGTTATTTAATTGTGACGTAGCCTCAGCTCTGGGACCCTCGCAGAGTCCTAGGGCACAGGTTCCTTCCCAAACCTGAACATCTACACTGCAATTAAGCAGCCCCTTAGTCTAAGCCCCAGGATCCTGAGTCAGCTGAAGAAGAGAAAAAAAACAGGATGCACAAAAAATTGCTGATGGCTCTAGGACAAGTGCAGTAAATGAAACTACATTTCAATCATTTTGTAAAATTGACTAGACTCAAAGTTGATGGTGTCACTTTAACAAAAAGTAGCTTTTTTTCTATAGCCAAGGTCCAGCCATCACAGTGTAATCAGGGAGCCCGGCCTTGCATAAAACTCTCCAGACAAAGTATAGCAGCCGCAGTAGTTTTGGGAACTCTCCGTCTGCCTCTCCATTCATCCAGCCACATGTGAATTCTGACCTGAATTAAATGTGAATGTTGTAAAAGATGAGCCTTGTTTGCTCCTTTATGATTTAGAAAGAGGACAGGAGGAGTTTTACAGTCCCTCCTACCTCCCCACAGTACAGAGCACAGAAGTGGGTCTGTTTGAGAGGTGGATGTGATGTGCTCTGGCAATCCCGCCCACCTTTGGGTGACAATTATCCATCCGTGCAAGTTAGAGGAGCTCCCAAGCCCGGAGGATCTGAGGGTTTAGCCCTTTGTTATGACACAGATAACATAATGACATACTCTTCAGGATCTCAGTTATTTCAGCCAGCTCTGGCAACATTTTACATGCTGCATTATGACCAGTAAAGAGATTTGATTTAAAATTCAGCTTACCAGTGACTTACAGGCATGATCTTCAACCCTCTAAGGAGGAGCTCATATTTGACTGTTCATCGCAGAGATGGGCCTAAACCAAAACTCTGGCTCCAAATACACCCAAACATTGGTAAATATGAATCCCATTTTGGATCCCAATTTCCCAGCTCAGGTCTATCCGTATACATTTAAAAAAAGCCCAAGATTATTTGTACATATGCTATAGGGACATTCGGGTCAGATTTTCAGAAGGACTCCGCTCCCTCTAGGGACCTAAATGAAGTGGATATGCTCAGCACCCAGCTATTCCCTTTGAGAACAATGCAGAATTCCCCGGCGTCCATCACTGAGAACAATGGGAGATGTCAGGCGCTGAGCTTTTTAAAAATCTGTCCCCCTCCACCCCCCCACACACAATCATAGACACACATCCATGCACGCGTCTGTCTGATCAAACAAGCACTGCATGTCCAGAATTACTGCAACCCTTGGTGTGTCTAAGAATATAGCTTGTGTTTTGAATACAGGAAACGTTTGCCATTTTCATCTTTGGAACGGAGTTTGCCTTAAGAATCTGGGCTGCTGGGTGTTGCTGTCGCTATAAAGGATGGAGGGGGAGGCTCAAATTTGCCAGGAAGCCTTTGTGTATGTTGGGTAAGCCCGAACTCTTTTATTGTTCTGCATATGTATATCCCTTTCTGTGCTCGATCCGACGTGGGCGATGTCTGAAGCACCATGAATGACAAGTACAAAGGCCACTGAAATTCAGCCCTGCCATGTACGCTGAGTTCTGCACTGGTTAGAAAGAATTGTAAAGTACCTGAAAACCTTGATTCACTTGAGAACAGTGTTCATGGTTTGACAGTGACTCAGAATTGGATTCTTCCTGCAGAATCTGCTCAGGTGTTCTGCAGGATCCCAACAACTTTAATTGACACACTCGTTATAGTTCTAAACATCACTGTAAAATGGCACACTTTACGGAACATAACTGTATCGTTAAGTTTGGTCTGCTTACTTTACTGACAAAAACAAGCTTTAACTGCAGTGTGGTCTAGTGGGCACTGAACTAGGAGTCAGGAAATCTATTCCCAACTCTGCCATGGACCTGTTATATGATCTTGGGCCAGTCACATCCTTTTCTGTACCTCAGTTTCCCCTGCCATGCCTTGTTTGTCTTGGCTGTTAAGAAAAGTAAGTTCTGCAGGGCAAGGGCTGGCACTTATATATTTGTGCAGCACTTTGCACAATATGGTCCCAGTCTCATTTGTGGCCGTCAGGTGCTATGTAATACAAATAAATAATAATACTTGTATTAGTATTTCAGGGCCAGCACAATGTTTGGTAAGCAAGCTAGATTTTGTTTTGGCTCATGTATCATCATTAAAATTGTCATCTAAATTCTAAGCAGAGACACTTTATTGATGACAATGTAAGGAGCAAAAAGAGCTCCATTGAATTTTTAAATCCTGGATTTAAAAAATCATCTCTTGATTTGTAAATTACACAAATTTGTTATGGTATTATTGAGTGTGAATGAATAAGAAACTCACATGGTATCATTTCAAAGACACTTGATTATAAATACAAGTCAATGATGGGGTAGCTAAGAACCCTGAGAATGTTTCTGACACAGTTGCTACCTGTTTCCACTTAAACAATTATGGTCTTATAAAGGTCCATCAGTAGAAAAAAAGCAATCTGCATTTCAGACCTCTTTACTTGATCAATAAATTGGTCCTGTCTCACTCACAGAAATAAACAGTGCTGGCTTTAAGAGGTTAACCTGGACAGCCAGCCAAATTCCCAAAACCTAGGAGGCACCATTAGAAAGAGAGATTTCACTGTTTGGGTATTCCTGATTTCTCTATATCCCACTCAGAGGAATATTTGTCCTCTGGGTTATTTGTCCTTCTGATTTGCTACCCTATATTTTGCAAGACTGACTCTCACGTTATTTTCTGCCCTTTTCTCTTAGCCAGCTCAGAATGTGTCCCATGTCAAATGTGAGATGTGTAGATTACCTGGGACACAGATTGGTTCTGCCAATGCCACAAGCTGTGTTTGACTCATAGATGCCTGTTTAATTAGCTAGGGAGAGAGTTCATTAGTGGTTGTCAGATCTTCACAGGGGATTTTACCTCACAAACAAATGGAATTGAGCAGCAGATGATGGGTCCACTTTTTATCAGGCTTTGTTCTCCTTTATGCTGCGCAGATATCTTTGTGCTGATTGCCTCTGTGCCAGTGGTAGCTGTTGGGAAGAATCAAGGCAATGTTCTGGCGACGTCGCTCAGAAGTCTGCGCTTCCTCCAGATCCTGCGGATGCTCCGAATGGACAGGAGGGGAGGCACGTGGAAGCTTTTGGGATCAGCTATTTGTGCACATAGCAAAGTAAGTG
Organism: Mesoclemmys tuberculata; assembly: GCA_007922155.1. NCBI lineage: Eukaryota > Metazoa > Chordata > Testudines > Chelidae > Mesoclemmys > Mesoclemmys tuberculata. Next base: position 4,562,089 of record ML675632.1, on the reverse strand, counting down.
AGGAGTTCACAGGATTAATTGGAGCTAAGGGGAAAAAAACCAAATACACAGGCAGATCAGACTCTTTAAGAGAGTGTTGCCTAGTGTTTAGAGCACAGACTAGCAGTCAAGATCCTTGAGTTCTATTCCCAACCCTACCATAGACATGCTTTGTAACCCTACCCAACTCTCTTACCCTCTTGGGTACTGTAAGATTAAATTTAATAGGGCCTGATCCTGCGCTGTTGAAGCCAATGGATGTTTTGGGCTTGACATCAGTAGGAGCTGGATTGTGCCCTTATCCATAAGGTATGTCAAGCTCTTTGGAAGAAAGCCTTATATTGTAGTGAAGTGCTAACACAGGCTTCTCATACTTGGTCCAGTAGGAGAGAGAATTCAGAGACTTCTGTCTAGCTGGCATCCATTAAGACTCTGGATCTAATTTCCAATCAGTGCATGATATTAAACTTCAATCATGATTGCACTAAGGGGAAGCTGCGTCCATTTGTAGGGGCTGGAGATTCCATTGTCATCATTTGGGAAGAAATTTAAATTCACCAAATGGCCAAGCTGACTTACCCAACATTGGAGTTCTGATCCGGGAGCTGATTTCTGATACTTGACAAGATTGACATCTGCATGTCAGTAATCACTTTGTGCCGTCCCTTACACAGGCCTGTGTCTAAAAGGAATCATCTGGCCCTTAGAGAATTGTCGCTTGAGAAATATTGTAAAGACTGGCTGCAGTGCCTGGGCCTCGGGCTTGGCTCATCTATCCCCCTGTGCCACTTATGTGAAATGAGTCAGAGAAGTTTGGTGTGGGAGTGTGATGGGAAAAGACTTATCCCAAAATCACAGCATAGATTCAATACATAATGGTTTGGTGCTGGTTAGGAGAAGTCAAGTAAGTTTCCAAGAGAGTGGTTAATTTATTTTCACCATAACCATGGGTCAAATAGTACACTGATCGGTGCTAATATAAGAACCTAGATGGCTAGAAATTCTCCAGCCATCTCTGAGTGTGGCGCAGTTACGGGGTCAGATTCATTCTAGTCCTTATTAGGTAATTATGCTGCTCTTGCACCATTATTGTATAGAATTAGATGATAAAGAGTTACCTGAGTTAAGAGCTCTTAGATGGGATGTTTGGGTTGGCTTGTGACTTACCACAAAAATATATAACTTAGATTGGATGGTCTCCTCTGTCTATGACATTCTCAGAAGGAAATGTTTTAGAAGGTCATCTTATTGACATGGAAAGTGAAAGTGTCAGACCACACACAATAGTTAATCTTTGCTTCTTTGTCATGGCAGATTGGGATGCCTATTTCTCAACTGGGCTTCATTCCATACTAACATTTCCTCCATCCTACGCAAATCTGCTGCCAGTCTTGTAGCAAGTTATTTATTTCTGTCCGACATGCTACCTCAAGAGACTGAAGTTTTAGAAAAATTACTTATGCTAAAGAAATTGCCACCTTGTCTTTTTAAGCTTTGTAGGCTGCTAGTTTTTCAGAGGGACTCTTTGGTCTGTTTCCCAGATTCTGTCCCTCCACTTGGGCCTTGGCAGGCTGAGAAATACATCGGGTTGTGAGGGTGTTTGCTAAAATGGGCACTAACGTTTAACAATCCAGCCTGAAAACATGGTTAATTAATAAAGTCCCTTCAGTGATTGCAAACCACAAATTTGCTACAGAGGTTAATTTACAGCAGGACACATTTGAAAGATTCTCAGTTGCAATATCCCTGATGGTAGGGGAGCCAGGACTGTCTTTTACTATACGTCTGTACAGCACCTAACATGTTAGGGCCTGTAGGTGCTACTATAATGAAAATAAATAAATAGGCAGAATTCAACAGGAGCTCTGGGTGTTCAGCTCTTCTGGACATTAGCCACTTGTGAGTTTCCCAAGGTCACAGAGTCAGATACTGGTAGAGGCGGGAACACAGTGCTGGAGGGCTCTCCAACTGCCATGCGGCCTCTCTGGGGTCAGGAAGAGGGGGATGTGGGTGACGCCCTTGTGAGGGGAAAGGGACCTCATGGGTCTCTCCCAGCTTCTGTGAGAGGGAAATGAGGGAGCCATTCCCAAGGAGGGGCCAAGGCCAGGGTGCTAGGCCCATGCTGTGATGTGCCTTGGGCCTTAATCCAGCCTAGGGCCAAACTGCTACCACAAATTGCTTTTTCTTCAGCAGCACGATGCTGTGTAAGTACTAACTATTGTCACATCTCTGCAGTACTGAACAGCCAGAGCTGTGTTACCGACAGGAGTGATGGTTCTTGCTGTTCTCCGTGGTGTATCTCTTTTGTCACTAGACATTAGCTGCTGCCATCGCAGAAGCTGATGCTGTTTCCAGTCCCCCCATTTTCAGTCTGTTCCTTTTCCAGGAGCTCATCACTGCTTGGTACATTGGGTTCCTGACGCTTATCCTCTCCTCATTTCTTGTTTACCTGGTCGAGAAAGATGTGCCCGAAAAAGATGCCCATGGAGTTGAGATGAAAGAAGAGTTTGAAACCTATGCAGATGCACTGTGGTGGGGGCTGGTAAGTAGCTATAGAAATTGTCTCTCGTTTGTTGGTTAAATGGAAATAAATCTGCCCTGTTGAATTTGGGTATGTGGGGAATGGAAAGGATTGGGGTAACGTTTTCAAAAGTCTGATTAACTGAAAGTCAGTAGGATGTAAGCCCTATGTGCCAAATAAATCCTACTGACTTGCAATCAGAGTTAGGGTCCTACATTACCTTAATCACTTTTTGACTTAGGTGTCTATGTCACTTAAGTGCTTTTGAAAATTTAACTCTGGAAGTTTGTTAGCTGGAGCCTAAGAGCCAGATTTTCTAAAGCCTTTAACACCCAACAGCTCCTATTTAGACACCTATGTGAAGGGACCAGATTTTCAAAACTGAGAACAGTGGGATTTGCTCCTCTGCTCAGCTCTTTAGAAAATCTGGTCATTTAGGTGCCTGAAGAGAGGGCTGAGGTCTTCTCGCAATCTGTCTCTAATTGTGGCTGCTGAACTCTCTTGGAAATTGGACCCAGAATGTCTGGTGAAGAAATCTCTATGGAGGAGATTTTCAAAGGCACAACTGGGAGTTGGGCATCCAACTGCCATTGACATCCCCTGGAATTTGGACACCCAGCTGCCCTGTTGTGGTTCTGAAAATATCCTCTTGAAAGGCTCGTCTGAACCCTTGAGAACATGATATATGAAAAGTCTGTTCCCCAAGTGCTGTCTGAGTTTGAATTAAATTGATATATCATGAGTTTTGCTGGGAGAGATAGTGGGGGAAGTGGTATTCCAAATGCGGGGGCAAGGCCATGGTGCAGTCTGAACCCTAGAAAATCATGGTACAAGGCCTCAACCATGGCTTTGCCCCTTCGTTTGGAATGGTCTCCAACATCCCTCCCACAGAAACTCACTATACTATATATCAATTTAATCCAAACTCATATAGCTGTCAGGGGACTGCATCTTTTCTCAGTTACATCAGTGTCAAGAAGTAGAGACTGTACTGAAGTCAGAAGATTTACATTGGTATCTATGAGAAGAGAATCAGAGCCTTTGTGTGTATTTCTCATCCACAGATGATTCATTTTGTCCTAGCTGGTTTTGAGTTCAAGTTGAGTGTCTTACATAGAACCCATGTGTTAGAGATGTTCCCTCTCCTGATCCCCAAGGTGGCACAGCTCCTTATTCCTGAGTTCTTTATCTGCAGTGCCTCCACCTAGTAAATACATTAGGAGCAAGAGAAAGACAAAGGGAAGTGTAGGTCCTCTACTTAGCAGGGAAGAAGAACTAATAACTGATAACATCAAGAAGGCTGAGGTGTTAATGCCTATTTTCATTTGGTCTTCACATACTCAACACAATTAATATTAACAACAGTGGGGAAGGAACATGAGCCAAAATAGGAAAAGAATAGGCTAAAGAATATTTAGAAAAGTTAGATGTATTTAAGTCGGCAGGCCTAATGAAATTCATCTTAAGGCACTTAGTTTCAGCTAGTTCCTTATCTCGGAACCATTAGCAATTATTTTTAAGAACACATGGAGGACAGGGAAGGTCCCAAAAGACTGGAGAAGGACAAACATAGTACCCGTCTTTAAAAAGGGAACAAAGAGGCCCTGGGGAATTATTGACCAGTCAGCCTAAATTCAATACCCGGAAAGATAATGGAACAAATTATTAAACAATCAATTTGTAAGCACTTAGAGGATAATAGGGTTATAAGGAATAGCCAGCAAAGATTTATGAAGAAGAAATCATGCCATAGCAACCTAATTTCCTTCTTTGGCAAGGTTACTAGCCAAATGGCTTAGGGGAAAGCTGTAGACTTGATAGATCTTGATTTTAGTCAGTTTTTTGACACAGTCCTACATAACATTCTCATAAACCAACTAGGTAAATGTGGTCTAGATTAAATTACTAAAAGATGGATATGTAACTGGTTGAAAGACTATACTCAAAGAGTAGTTATCAATTGGTTTGCTGTCAAATTTGGGGGAGGTGTCTACTGGGGTCCCACAGGGATCTGTCCTGGGTCCCGTACTGTTCAATATTTTCATTAATGCTTGGATAATGGAGTAGAGAGGATGGTTATAAAATTTACAGATGACACCAAGCTGAAAGGGTTGCAAGCCCTTTGGAAGACAGTATGAGAATTCAAAACAAGCTTGATGAATTGAAGAATTGGTCTGATTCAACCAGATGAAATTCAATAAAGATAAATGTGACGTTCTTCACTTAAGAAGGAAAAAAATCAAATCACAACTACAAAATGGGAAATAACTATCTAGGAGGTAGTACTGCAGAAAAGCATATGGGGGTTATAGTGGATCATAAATTGCATATGAATCAACGTGATGCAGTTGCAAAAAAGGTTAATATTTTGGGATATATTAACAGGAGTGTCATATATGAGACAGGGGAGATAATTGCCCTGCTTTACTCGGCACTGGTGAGGCCTCAGCTGGAGTACTGTGTCCAGTTCTGGGCACCACACTTTAGAAAAGATGTGGGCAAAATGTTTAGTCTTGAGAAAAGAAGGCTGAAGGGACGATCTAATAACATTCTTCAAATATGTTAAGGGTTGTTATAATAAGGACACTGATCAATCTTTCTCCATGTCAGCTGAAGGTAAGACAAGAAATAATGGGTTTAATCTGCAGCAAGAGAGATTTCGTTTAGATATTAGGAAGGACTTTCTAACTTTAAGTGTAATTTAAGCTATGGAGTAGGCTACCAAGGGAAGTTGTCGAATCCCCTTCATTGGAGGTTTTTATGAACAGGTTGGACAAACACCTGTCAGGAATGATCTGGGTTTACTTGGTCCTGCCCTAGCCTTGATGCCCTCTTGGGGTCCCTTTCAGCCCTATATTTCTATGATTCTGTGACTTGGTGAATAAACAAATAATAATCCTTATGACCACTACAATTTATAACAGCAGGGAATGAAGGACCAACAGATAAGAATAAACAAGACTGTATTCCTGGAAAGGACAATGATAAATTAAAAGAAGGGCAAGGGAACAGAAGAGAATCAAGGATGTCAAATAAATCAGACCTGGACCAACACCACAACCACACACGCTAAAAGCACACAAATTAAGTCATTACAATGAGACCGTCTACCTGCATGCCTTATCTGGGTGTTAGAACTGGATCTCCATGAAAAGGACTGGTGCCTCTTTTTGGAAGGCACACAGCTCTCCCTTTTGGCTGGAGTGTGTCCCTGACATCTTAAAGGCTCAATCCATGGTTCCCAGTACAGGGCAAGCCTCCCAGATGCTGCTGGCAGTCGCTCCTTTCTGGTCCAAAGAAGAAAAGGGGGTATCTGGTAGGACTGTCCATATAACTAATTTTGCAGTGGGTTTTTTTTTTAATTAATATTTTCAAAATTTTCAACGAATTAAAAAAGTCTAAAAAATACCATTGCACTTCACATCGAAGAAAATGTGATGCTTGACCTGAAACAAAGTGTTTCTTTTAGATTTGGAGGGGTTTTTTTTTTAAAGGTTTTTATTTTGAATAAAATTGAAGAACAGTTGGAAACAAAAAGTTGTTTTGAACAGAAGAAACAAAATGTTTCTTTTAAAAAATATTGCAATGAAACATTTCAGCCTTTTTTGGAACCCTTTTTTTTCCCCTTTTGAAACACAAACAAGTCAGAGAAACCGACAAAAATTCGTGAAATGTTTCAGTGTTGCCAAATCTGCATTTTTCATCCCATTAAAAGGGTTGGCCAAAAATTTTTGCCCTGCTCTAGTTTCCAGCCCTCTGTGGCAGAGAGCAACTGAGGAGCTACCGGTTTACCAGCAGCTCTAACTCTGTAGCCAGCTCGTTCTACCCACACAACTTCTGTAGGCTCAGCTCACGCACCAGCATGGCCCCAACCATGTGTAGGCGCTCAGGCCTGCGGTTGGGCACCCAGGAATGCCAATCAGGCGCTGACTCTAGTAACTCCTTCCCCTCCTCCTGAACACGGGGATCTGTCCCAGTGTAGGCCACATTTCAGGGCAGTCTCAGCTGTGTGCAGGCTCTCTGGGACCTGCAATTGGTTGCCCTGCTCGTCAGTCGAGCTCCTAGCCCTGCCCCCAAAGGCTGTGTGGCCATTGAGCAAAGATAAGGTAGGCAGTCCCAGTTGCAATTCCAGTCTCTATGGTGTTGTCCTCCAATCTGGCAAGGGGGGCACAGAGTAAATATTAGTTTGTGCCTCCATGCCTGTGTTCCCTAAAAATTCCTGTCATCTTGGGTAGGGAGTTCATCTGGCTCTGCATCATCTTAAATTCTGATCCAGTTCCAGCAAAGAACACAGATTGTAGTCTATGGCAGCCTGTGCACAGTGGCAATTCTTTTACATAGTGGGGGTTCACCCGTAGCTGACAAGAAGCTTCCTGTCTTGTAATTTAAATAGCACCCTGGGGCAAGGTGCCCTTCAGAGAAGTCAGTAGATACAGCTCTTGTTGTGAGGAGCTCATGACCTGAGTCACACACACATTGTAATAAGAAATTCAAACAGATCAAGGAGGCTGGATGATGGGGAAGGAGGAAAAACAGGAAGAAATGGGGGAGGGACAGTGATGCACAAGGAAACATTATTCTCGCAGAACCATTTGTATTTCATAGAGGGAGTGTGAGGAGAGAACAGGTTGTCTTGTGGTGATGGCCCTGAATTGGAACTTTCCAGGCTTTTGTTCCTAGCTTTGCTACAGACTTCCTGCCTGACTATGGTTAGGTTACTTAATCTGTGTGCCATCTCAATTCTCCATCTGTAAAATGGGGATAATATATCACCTCTGTTTTGAGGTATTTTGAGGATAAATTAATTATCGTCTCTGAGACATGCATGTACTATGACAATGAGTGCCAATAAAAAAAACAAACAGTATCCGTGATTTACATTTTCCAGATTGCTTGCAAAATCCATGGTTAGGAAAGTGTGTGTTTGTATGTGTTTGTACGTATGTGTGTGTGGGGGTGTGTGTGTGTGTGTGTATTTTTCCACAATGTCCACAGGTCAAAACAAAGGCTTAGAAACTGGTCATGCAGGTTTGAGGGTAAAGCGTAAAAGAAATCCTCCTTGTCCATTTGCATTGTTTTTCTTACGGAACGGCCAACCCATTCTCCCCACAGATTACTCTAGCAACAATTGGCTACGGTGACAAGACCCCCAAAACATGGGAGGGGCGGCTCATAGCAGCCACATTCTCTCTTATTGGAGTTTCATTTTTTGCTCTTCCTGCCGTAAGTACCACCTTTCTTTTAGTTTTAACAAAACATAGAGATACTGATGTAGAAGGTACAGGAACAGCCTTCCCCTCTCTGCAGATTCCACCAGAAACCCAACTGGGAGCCTGCAGTTCAATGGCTCTCAAGCTGAAATCTTGAGCACATTCATGCATGATGTGAAAAAGCTGTCTCTTTCTCCAGGTGTCCAAGATAAAATCAAGCCTAATCTGGATTATCCTGTGCACTGTGCAGAACGTTAGAGCTAAGCCTATAAACAGGAGAATTATTCAAGTTTTTTTTACAAATCTGAGGCTTGGACCAAATTTGCCAAAATGGTGAGGGTAAAATTTTTAAAAGTGACTGAAGTCCTTAACCTTATTGAAAGGCAATAGGGCTTGGATTTCAATGGGACTTAGGTGCCAAAATACCTTTTAAAATCTGGCCTTAAGTTCCTTAGTTGCTTCTGAAAATGGGACTTGGTCACCAAAGCCCTTTGAAAATTTTACCCTCGATCTGCCCACTTCTCATGTGAGATTGGTCCAAGATTTGGGTGACCTGGGCCCAACCTCTGATATGAAGTGGAAACAATGCAAAACTTGTAGCTTGGGATTGGTTTCCTTTGGCCCAAAACTTAAAAAGAAATTAATGAGGGCTAAAAGCCTATGTGATCCAAGATCTAGAATATGGTTCATATGCATCCCTTCAAATCACATCTATGGAGTTTAGCTCAGTTCTAACTGAAACAGTGGAGGAGGGAAACAAACCAGCTGCACATTTTGTCATTGGGAAGACCAAGAAGCTTGTTGAGGAGCTTGTAATGAAGCCATTTAAAGGGTGGGCTTAAATGAGGGCAAGGTTTGTCAGAAAACTGTGATATCCTATTAACTGGAATTGCCAGAAAAGTGCACTGAACCTCATGCAAATTGCCCCCACTAATTTCCCACAGCTCTTACTATCTCATCCTCATGTTTTAAGAGAGTTTTCTCCTCAGAGTTTCTGTTATTCTTGTGTTTTCAATCAAACAATGCCTATAAGCCATCACTCCCTCTGCTTTCAGGGCATCTTGGGTTCCGGGCTGGCTCTGAAAGTCCAGGAACAACATCGTCAGAAACATTTTGAGAAAAGAAGAAAGCCAGCAGCAGAACTTATACAGGTTTGGATTCTCCAGGTCTTGAAATGATATAATCTAATACGGTTGCTGTGCATTAGAACAAGGAATTCTCCCTTGAAGCTCTTATTTCCCTGTGCCATACATGGGAAGTTGTGTTCTGTGATGAAGATGTAGACTTTTGAGGCCAAACAAGATGATCAAATGGTCCCTTCTGGTCATAACATCTATGAATTCACAAAACACCGATCCCTCATAAAGCAAAACTGGCTTTGCCACATATTCACATGTTCAAAGTGTCAGTAATCATTCTGCAGAAATGTTCTAGGACACCTCCCCTCCCATCTCCATTTCAGTGACAGAAATTCACCTGAAACAAGATGGCAAAACCTTTTGTGCTACGTGTTCTGTGGATGGGTGGAGGGTAGAGGGGAATCACTTTTTTTTACCAGGCCCCAGTTTCACTGTTTCGCTTGGGAGACTATCCCACATACAGAGAGATGCCTCAGACTTTTTGTTGCTGTAAAAACTCAACTGTGTACAGAATGGTTTTCAATAGTGACTGTTGTTTTGACTGAAAAGTGTTGCAACTTAGCTTACATGTTCCTGTAAAAGACTCAAGAAGAAAAAGTCATTTGCAAAAGCAAAAAGAAAGTCTGTCACACTTCCCTGGATTGTTGACTGTCTTCAAACCTGGGAATTAAATGGGAAGACTCCCATTTGCTCCACTGGGAGTTGGAGCAGAGCCTTAGATTTTATTTTGTAAAATTAAATATAAAATTAGTAGCTTGATGGTTGATCAGTTTGACAAAAATCGTAAATATACTTTGGACCCTGAATCAATGTTGTCAATTTCAGAATTTTTACAGTGGGGCAAAGATTACTTTATTTGAAATCAATGGGAGCTGCAGGCATTCAGAACCTCTCATAATCAGACCCATTCTTTAGAGAAATAGGCTGAACAGCATACTTTTGCAGTAAAAGTGTTACCTAGCAAAGCACAGGATACCATGGGGACATCTGGAGAGTTTGACTCACCTTCGAAATTAAAGGATCCCTGTGTAACAGACAGCCAGGCTAACCACAGTACTGCTGTTTATGTGCTAATGGAAGTTTGATAGGAGTTATGTGCTAATGTATAAAGACACTCAGCAAAACTTTCCACAGCAGTATGTTAAACTGATTGCTGCTCGCCAACTACGGTTCTTTCAGATTCCCAGAAACATCAGACAGATCACGTGGTCTACATTTGATTAAGCTAGAAGCCCTTTTAGAATTATCAGACTTTAGAATAAAGCAGGATTGGTAAAATGTAACCTTTTCTGGGTATCTGATCGCAATGGGCTTTCACATATGTCCATGGGAGCAATTTTTGAGGACTATTGTCCTAAAGCATCTTTTTCTTATCATAAGCCTTACATGAACTATGGCACCATCTAATGGCAATCTTCAGTATTGCTGTATAATAATTCAGTGTAATTCACTGGATATGTGCATTGTTATCATCTTTTGAACTAAAAGGAATATTAAAAAGAATATAAAAGGAATATTAACTGGCTGCATACACTGACTGCATGTCCTGGTAAACATTCCCCTAATACTATTAATGTCCCTTCTTGTGTTATCCAGGCTGCCTGGAGGTACTATGCTACTAACCCCAGCAGGATGGATCTAGTCGCTACCTGGAGGTTTTATGAATCAATTGTATCATTTCCATATTTCAGGCAAGTGTGCTGCCCCCTGAAATCAGTAGCTTCCTGTACAGAAAAACCCAGACAGGACATGTGATATGGAATTTATGTGGATATACAAAGGTTTTGGATAATTGGGCTTTCTCAGTGTTACAGATGCAAATCAGGGGAACATCACTAGTTTCAGTTGAGAGGGAGGTTTCAGGCATCAGAGGTTCTGCTGCATAAACCAGTATATCTTTTCTGATCAATTCCTATTTTGATCTTTTATTGTTCACCGCATTCCGTTACTGTTGTTTATTGCAAATCCATTGAGTGTGCATGGACATTTTTATACTGGGGATGATCATTCAGTTCCATAGAGGCAGGGAAACTAATTGTGAAGTCTTTGAGATTTTGAAAACTAGGGACCTGAGCATGGGGAAAATATGTGTGTTGCTTCTCTTTGTGTTTTAATTTACAGCTCATTTACATGGACTTCCTTAAGACTGAGCTCTGCAGCTCTCATTACTTAGCTTGAACTTAGAGGGTTGCAGGAATGGACCCTTATATAGAGGAGGATTTAAAATAGTTAGAATAAAAATCATCACAAAAACTCATTCTTTATCAATTGAAATGTAAAGAATGGCAAGAGATATGGAGTTAACAAGTAGTTATATGAAAAGCAAGCATAAAAATGGCAATTTATGAATATATAATGTATCAACGTATCATGACAGAGCAATCATTTCAGCTGATGTAATATTCTGTCCAGTAGAGAACAGTGGTGTGTGTGTGGGAGGGGCATGCACACATATACACATTCATATCATACACACATCTAAATAGCCATGTGTGCACACTCATTTTGCAGTGCATAATAATCTGCTTCCTGTCTCTCGATAGAACTGACAAAAGTATTTTTCTCATTAGCCTTGCAGAGCGAACACAGCAATGGGCGAGTGAGTTGGATTCTATTGCGCTTCAATGAGCATTAACAAAATTAGAACCTGTGCTCTGATTTCTATTGTTTTTTTGCTGCTACTGAGGGAGTAAGAGGCGAGAAAAAACTCAGCTTGTTTTTCAGATTCAGGTTCACTTTGACATGTTGGTAGTTTGAAAACCATTTTGGCCTGTAAACTGAGCATGTTTGATTCTGAAATCATGTAGAGAATATATATAACCTCCAATGCCGTGTTAGCTTAAATCACTTTTCTGATTCTAAGCTGTATTTTAGTTCCCCAGAAAACATTCCCTTGTCACAAGATAAATAAAGAAACTAAATCTATTCAGGAGATACTATATATAGGTTCCACTCAAGCCTGGCCTGGATTAGAATTCAGTAGGAAGATCCCAGCAGAAAGAAAAGGATGGGCCTGATTTTTAACACTTCATAGAAATATACTGAGCAACGCGATTTCCACTTTTCTTTAAAATAATCCTAATATATAATGATAATTAAAAATAACAAAGGCCAACGCAATACAAAGAAGTGATCTCTATTCTGTTTAGATTCTTATGCTGTGTCCATCAAAGCAGTATCTAAATGCCTTGACTTGAGATGAACAAAAGACAGTGGGAGACTTAAGCTAGGAAGTATTACAGAACATCTGTCGAAGGATGTCTCATTTATCCATTGTGTCGAGGCATTGAATGAGTCTTAGAAATTGTCCCAATTTGGCAAGCATGCTGCTTTTCAATGTCAGCTAAGTGAACTCTTCTGAGTAAGGATTTTTTGTGTGATATTAAACCTCTGTCTGCTACTCTCTTCTGCAGATGTCAGAGGTAAGTAGGGAGCCTGCTTTTAGAGTCAGCTTTGTGAAATCGCCCAGCTGGGAGACAAGCTAGGAAAAATCTACCTGATGAACGGGCTTTTGATCTTTCATTCTGTTTCTTTCTTACTTTTTTTTCTATTGGCTTGTCTACACAAAGTTTGTGGCAAGCTAGGTTGTGAATCTACCCTGCAAAATCTACAGACTAACTGTCCTGGTGGACCTTGTTGATGCACATTAACAGTTTGTTAGTTAACTTTGATCTGGTCCCCTTTGAAATGGGACAATGAGCAGAACTTGGCTTTTAACAAGAGGAAAACTAAGAGTCTATTGTGAAGTCAATTTATTTTTGTAGCATTCTGGAGTTCACCCAGCATGACATCTCAGGAGCAGCTTTGTGTGCCATTTTGAATCCTGAGGGCACTTGTAACCTGGATTTTACAGTAGGCCTGGGGATGTGTGACTGACATGCACAGAACTGACAGCATTTTTTATATTGAAGGGTTTTGTTAATACTGAAAATTCTTTCCTCTCCCTCTTGAACTGTACTGACCAGAGTGTTCTGACACCACATTGATGAGTATCAGAACCCAAATAGAACAGAATAATGAACTGAATTAATGTTGGCCTTTTGTCTAATATATCCAGGGTGGAGGGCAAAGTGACTTATAATTGTCTCATTTTGCAGCCATTAGTTGAAGGTAGGATGTTGTCATGGAGAGAGTTGATGAGAAATAAGTTGAGGGTAGGATGTTGTCGTGGAGAGAGTTGATGAGAAATAAGAAATTCATTAGGTTTGTTGGGAAGTGGGGGAGGGGGGACCATTTTTTTTCTTGCACATTCTTTTGTTTTCAGATCTGGTCTCTGAGTTCAGGTGCCAAAAATAGAAACACACAAAATTAGTGGAAGCTTTTGCAGATGTGGATATGAGCCTTTCTGTTCCTCAGTTTCTCTGTCTGTAGATGGGGATCATAACCCTTCCTCACGCTGATCTCTGTAGATTAAAAGTACCATATGAATACTTAATATTCTGTCTACTGTCTACCATCTATACCTACTAAGGTAACTTTGTGCCTATAGTGTATACAGTGAGAGTTTGTTCCAGTTTTGGTGTTAGCACTAATTTCAGCAAAATTCGATGGATGTAAAATATGACTGAAGGTTGTAATATCTCTGTGAGAGGACTAAGCTTGATGTGTACACTGTACTTATGGTTAGCAGCAGTTATCATTGCCACAGAATTTCTTAAATTTGGTTGAGGGAAGCATTTGTTTATACATGAAACCAGTAAGCTGAGAGGGAAAAGAACATGTCACATTTCCATTAGTGAAAGAATAATTCACAGTATGTTTTACTCACAAAATCTTTCACCCTGACTGATCTTGGACATATTATAAAATAAATCTTGAAGGGGGAAAATCTATTGGAAGTATTTAGGTAGTACTCAATTCATTTATCTACTTTTCTCCTTTGTCTCCCTAATATTCCAGTCCCCCTTTTCACACTGTCCGTTGAAAAAAATTAAACCATTTCTGAAGGGGTTCTTGGCCTCAGTGTCTTGTTCAAAATGTTACTTCTGAGCTCCCTCATTGGAGCAGGTAACCACTGGGAATTCTGATTCAGAGATGCGATATCAAGCTTACCCGTTCACACAGGCCTACATGGGTGATTTTACAAATGAAGTGAAATGTGCAACTTAACTGCTGTTCTGCAGGTGTGGTCATTAGAGCCTCTCTGGTAGAGCTAGCTATTCACTGAAGTCTGGGTCATCAACATAAGATTCATAAGCAGGTTTTCAGGGGCTCAAGCCAGAGCTTTTCTTTTTTAACATGGGGTCACAGTATGGAAAAGATGAGAACCACGGCTAGAGCAATGCCACAAAGAAAACTTCCAAATTTAACACGCACTTCTTCTCTCCTTGCTTTTTCCTATTGCTTTCACTCTTCTCTTCTACAAAAGAAAAGAGCAATTGGATGGTACTGCCAGGTATGTAATTGTCATGATTATATCCTTGCTTTCATATCATTTTTGAAGGATGCCTTATGGTTAATGTTTTGTTTGTAGGCTTAAATGCCATGAACCAAAAATGCTATTAACACTGTAAATATTAATTAAAAATAAGTAAACAATCTATTTCCTGCGTTATCCCTTTCTTCTTCCCTTTAATAAAGGATCCAAGATACTATGTGTGCAAAATGTAAGGTACTGGGGAATTTTTGTAAGTAGTCCAGCTAGTCGTTTATATTTAAGGATTGGCCTAAATGGACTGCTGCTAGGCTGTGCGATGGAATCACGGTTCAACATTCAGGTTGTTATTGGAGTGATTTGAGTATTCTAATGGACATTTTTGGATAATAACACCACAATGTCTTGCTATGAGAAATCATGATGGTTGCAATTCACTACATTCACAAGTGCCTTGAGAATAGGTGCAATGGAATCCTAAAATGGAAGAACAGTATTACTAAGGCCCTTGGCAATTCTAAAAACCCTGACCCCCTCATTTAGATTTTGGTGTAAAGTCCATAGACATCCCCAGTGAAAGACTGCCATTTGCTTTGGTGAGCTTCGGAGCAGACCCCGAAGAACTAGGGTTTCTTCAATGGTTATGTAGGGATGTGATATCAGTCAGACTGCAAATCCTTAAATACACTGGAAATCACACATGCACCAGGGATAAAATTTTCAATAGCATCTAAGTCACTTAGACTCTTAGTGAAATTCAGTAGGACTTAAGCTTCTAAGTTACTTTGGTGCTTTTGAAAATATCACCCTAGAATCCCTTCTTTCCCTAGGTTCTGGTTTCTTTTGAAACAATAGCCTTCTTCAGCAGAGTGGTTACTGATCTTTCCGTTGTTACTGCTAGGCAGCATATGGACATGAGTATTTCATGAAAGAGGTTGAGCCACTCCAGATAAATAGGTAGTGGATAATTCCCATTGACATCAGTAGACTTTCGATCAGGCTCCATGATGCTGTCAATATGACAGCTTCCAGTCTGATTGCTCATTGTTCTATTACAATTCAGACAATGAAAAAATTGCTAAGTGACTTACTCTTCTTTCTAATTAGGTTTAATAAAGGATATTAGAAGTTATATTACACTGCAGTTTTCCTTTAACATTGCATAGAAACCAATGATGAAGGCAGGATTTCTTAGTGCATTCAGCGGCACAGAATGCGATTCAATACCTCCAGTACCGGGCAGGAGTGAAAGATCTTATTGAGAAAATTGTAGCAGCAAAGTGTATGGTTTTGAGTTTTGGAGTGCGGAGGGAGTACAAGGAGTTGAGCTGTACCTGTCCTTAGAGGAGCTCAGAATAAATAACTGCTGTAGAGACTACAATTGACGCAAGGTGGGGGGATGAACATATAAATAGATAGCTCTCGCTCTCGCTCTCGCTCACAAGAAAACAGAACATTAGTCAGGTGCAGAGATGGTTTAAGGCAAGACCTTTGCGATCTGGACCCAGCGGAATGATAGACTTACAGCTGTATGTGACTATGTGGGTGGACTGTTTGGGAAGGAAAAAAAAGGTCGACTGTGGAAGCTGTGGGGCAGGTGAGATGAATGTAGCCAGTGGAGAGTCTGTGATGGGGGAAGGCTGATATAATTTTTGTGGTGCCCCAAAGTTTTATTGGATCTCCCCTTCCATTTAGGGTCAAACCATCCAGTTACGTGATAGTTGGATAAAAAAGCAGAGCTGGCTGTCCGTGGTGCCTGGTGGTGGCATGGGATAGGATGGTTGCTGACAGGGAAGGATGTCATCCTGGTACGAATGCTGGGTATGCCTTCCGGGTAGATTCAGTTCTGCGATGCTTGTTGCTGCTGTTCTGTGAAGAACAGTCCCTTCCCATATATGCTACATAGCTGCACACTACAAGGCAGCCATTACCCCTGGCTCTTAATCCATCCCTAGTCAGGATTTTACCAGTTTCTGGCTTCATGCCAGAAGTCTTGTTCACTTTCCTTTCATTCCTCAGCACCTTAAATACTGGGTTGGTACTTCCTGTGCGTGTGGTATCACAGAGCAATTTTGCTGTAGAAAGATGAATTCACTTCTCCCTGTGTCCGACACAGTCTAGTTCTGTTCTCCTCCCAGGTGCATTGCAAGGCCCGTCTGTTGACTCTGGCTTTTCCTAAGGGTTTATCTGCACAGGGAAACTGTTCTGAGGTTCATTTTCACTAGGAGCTCCTTATCACCATGAGTTGATAAATGTGTGTGTGTTTAGCCTACGCATTTTCAAAGCTCCTACTAATTTTGAGTGGGATCCTGAAATATGCCTTTTCTGTTCCAACTTTTTGCACCTGCCTCTGTTTTTGAGAGAGACAAGGATGGTGAGGTAATACCTTTTGTTGGACCAACTTCTGTTGGTGAGAGAGACGAGAGGAATTGTATTTCTGATTTTCAGTAGTGCTAACACCTGTTCCATTGACTTCAGCTGACTTCAGTGACTTGACAGCCATGATAGAGAAGCCTTACAGGGTTTTGTTCCTGATTCTACAGCCTTTGCAAAAAGTCAGAAAGAGTTTTGACTGGGTATAGGGAGCATTGTCTACTGGTTAGAGCCTGGGACTAGATAACAGGAGACCTGTGTTCTTTCCCACGTCTACCACAGTCTCATTATCTGCCTGTCAGCGAGTCACTTATCTCTGTTTCTGATCTCTAAAATAGGGCAAGTAATATACATAATAATAAATACATATTACATAATAAATAATACATATATATAAAAGCATTTTGAGATCCTTGGATAAACAGAGCCACACGAGTCTCATTATGTTGTTATAAAGGATTGTGTATAATGTAAGATTTCCATGTTGCCAGTAATAATAACATGGCAAAAATAAATTCATATTTTGCAAAGACAGCTGGAAAATGTCACTCTTTGCATTTTCTCTGAACGGACCTCCAGAAATGAAAAGGGGTGGGACCCAAACTCTGGTCTGCACCCCATATTATTAAACGCAAATGGAAAGCAGTTTCCATACTTCCCTGTTTCACTGATAACCATTAACCTCTGATCTTAACAAATTCTTCTTCACTTTACAGTAATGTCATATTTAGTAGGGAGTCATTCTTTGGATCAAGCGTCAAAAGAAAACTTAGGTATACACATTCAAGTAATAACTGAGCCGATCTTTCTGTTTTCATATTTGCTGCATGCCGTTTTCTGCCTGTGCTTTCTTTTTTTACTACAGTAGTCATCTGACAAAAAATGTGAGAGGACAAAATAAGCTAGCACAGAATTCGGCAATGTTTACAAGACATTAAAGGCAGCAGTGTTTCCTAGTGGTTAGAACCCTGGCTTGTCATTCAAAAGACCTGGGTTCTATCTCTGGCCCTGTCGCCAGGCTGCTGAATGACTTGGGGCAAGTCACTTCCCTTCTCTGTGCCTCAGTTTCCTCATCCGTAAGATAGGGATGATGTTGCTGACCTTGTTTGTAAAGCACTTTGAGATCCACTGATGAAAAGAGCTGCATAAGACTAAGTATTATTATAAGGTCCCGGTCCTGTGAACACCAACATATGTGAATTACTTTGCATGTGAGTT
>ML675632.1:4485328-4544265 GCA_007922155.1 Mesoclemmys tuberculata | reverse complement strand
CCCACCCGTTAAATCTGTGGTTTTTGTACGGTATCTCTGTAACATAATGCTATGTAAATTTGACTCCCCAGAGTTAAGCTTACCCATATAAGAAACAGTTGCTAATGTAGTAAAAATTGGGGTAAGCATGACTGCCTTGTGCTTCCAGTTGCTTGAGGCTGAAAAATAAATCTAAAAATATTATTACAAAACATTTTTTAAAAATGCATTAGAAGAGCTTTTCACTGGATTGTTTTATTTTAACATTTTTAATTTTGGGGGGTAAAAATTATGATGATAGGAGAGAGGGTTATATTTGAGCCATTGTAAGGATTATCACTTTGGTTTTCTTCATTCTTGCACAAATGTTGTCAGTTTATGAACCTCCCATATTAGGTACAAAAAAACCCACATGGAGGGGAGACTTGCATGATGGGAGGAAACTGCATAATTCTCTTGCATGATAGTTTCTGGAGCAAATCTTCTAGTTCAGTGGTTCCCACCTTTCTAAGGCGAATGTAAAAGCTCAGCTGCAGCAGCCAGTGACCCCTAACCTTTCCTTGTACAGTCAACAACCACATTCCGCTCTCAGAAACTCAGCACAATTCACACTGAAGTCAGTGGAAGTTGCAAGTGAGAACCTGAGGGTGGAATTTTTCTCTATTAATGAACTAAGCCTATTGGCCTTTGTGCTGAGCCTCTGTGCCCCACATTGGCCTTCCTCCCCTTCAGACATTTCATATGATCCACAATGGAGCGTAGAACCTGGGACTGTGCTCAGTTGCACGAGGCTGAGGTTTGGAGCAGTTCAGGTTCCATCGCAGGTTAGAGTGTGCACAGTTGAGTGTGAGGTGGGCTATGATGGTGCTCCAGAGGTTTGTCCTCATTCCGTAACCATTTTATGTTGAGGATTTACAATGAAAATTGCTAAAAGTTCCACATCAGAATGAGAATATTGTGTAATAAAAGGATTTGCCATGGGACCACATGCCAAGGGGACGAAAACCATTCAAATACCGGCGGCAGAAGCCTGAGCTTTACTATCAGTACACATGCCAGTGGGAACCGCTGCCCCAGTCAAACACGTGAAGAGTGATGTGATTGCTGCATGCTTTAATACGTTGACATTGAGCCATGTGCATGCTGTGTTCAAGAATAAGATCACGTAATAAGATCAAGAGTTACCAAGCCCTTTTTTTAATAGATCCAAATTTCATCTGCTGGAAATGAGAATAAAGCCCACTATTTGTCTGATGACCATTCATTTTTTGTCTGGAAAGAAATCCAGAGAGTTTTGGTGCACAGTGCACTGTAAACTGAGCAGCATTTCTGTCCTGTGAAACTGGCATTACTCTGTTCATGAATTCAATGGATAGAACTGAGCCCTATAAGGAGAATCTACAAATGATTTAGGATCAGATTATTTAGCATCAATAAAATAGAGAAAGCATCGTGCAGTTGAGATCATCAGTCCAAATAAGTGATCTGTTGTGCTGAATAGAGAAGAATATTTTTATCTAAGTTCCAGAAGGGAGCTGTGGAAAAGCAAGGATTCCTGTTTGGAGACAACTAGTGCAGGGATTCCTAGCTCCAAATTTAGAAGAAATCCTGAAATAAGCTTTCTGGTTTCTTTGTACTGTAGCTCTGTCCCAATATACTTCCATTTCCTTATGGTGACACTCTCAAAGAATTAGTCTGGCTAATGCTTCCCACTGCCGTGTTAAGGAAACTGATATTTAGTTCAGTGAGCACAACTTTGAGAGCTCTGAAGTTCCAGATCCAACATTTGACTCCTTCTGTGGCCTTGAGCAAGTTACTTCTCCATCTGCAAACTAGAGCTAATACAGTAGAACTCTTGTCTCCATCAAGAAGAATTCACAATTAACACTTTATGCTAATTGAATTGCAATGCAGGCAGCCCATCATGTATCTGGACAGGCTCAAAAAGTTGAAGTGGGCATGGAGACCATACATAACTAATATGTAGTTCATGGCCAGTTCCAACACATTTCCCTCCAACCTCACAATCTCTGCCACTTGCTCCCTTTTTCAGCACTCAACACCTCTGCCAGATAGTTCATGCTTCCCACGAGAATTTCTCACAGTCTTGACTCAACCAAAACCAGTGAGTTTTGGAAAATCTAGGTGGGCCCAAATCAGAGTGCAACTCCTGAACTTTGAGGCAGTCTTGGCCTAAACTTTGTTGCTTGGCCTCATCTTTATTAAAAACCTCATGTGGGAGCTCAGACCCAAATGTGCCAACTTGAGTGCCTAAATCATCTCTAGGTGTCTAAAACACATGGCCTGGCTTTTAGAGGTGCTAAGCACCCACTGGTCATGGGAGCTGCAAGTGCTCAGCATCATTTGAAATGACCCACTTATTAAGGTGCCTAGCTTAAGACACTGAGTTTGAACATTTTGATCTCAATTACTAGAGCCCTTGCTTTGCATACAGCTCTGAACCTGAGGATGCTTGCCCCAAGTGAACCTCTTTAACTTTTGCAGTTCGCTCATCATGATTAGCAAGGCGCTGTGTTGATTCTACTGAGAGAGAAGCTTGGCTCCATTGGAGATCAGATGCACATAGGATACTCTCAACAAAGGAAAAGGCCACCCTCATTTCAGCACCACTTTCCATCTGACCTCATCACCCAACTCCGGCAACATCCTCCTCCTTAAATCTTACCTCATCCTCCCTCCAATCTGTCTAAAACTCGGCTGCAAAAATTCTCTGCCTTGCCCAGCTGATTGTGCTCAGTCCCTCTTTAAAATAACTTTACTTAAATAGCTTTACCTTTTTGCTGCCTTGTCAGATTCGAGCTCTTCATTCCCCGCTTCAAGTATTTCTTATTTCTCCATGCTTGCTCAGTTCATGCTGCTCATCTGACTCATCCTGCTCCTCAAACCCACATCTATGCCTTCTTCCTTTCAGTCCCTACTCCCAAACCCCCTTTTATGTGTCTGCCATAATGGCACCTTCTTCTCCTTTAAGGCCCTTCTCAGAAGAAGCTTCTCCTGAGATCTGTGCTTTTATATTTTAATTGAACAAGAAAACAGAATTTCTGTGGTGTAATGCTCAAGGTACATGCAGTAATCATCTAAGTGATCTTACTGCCTTCACCCTCATTTTGCCTGCCCTTTCAAGCCCTCCCTGAGTTAGATGTTTGAGCATGCTGCCTTCCAGTGATCCTGGGCTGGCAGGCCTTTAGGGAGATGCTATAGTCAGTGCAACTTAGAGTAGCCCCAAGGCTGCTCTAATTAGCAACAGAGGGCAAATTGTCCCCCAGCTGCTGAAAAGATGCATTTTCTGAATGTACCTGTTGCCATCTGCTGCACTACTTTAAGCTACTGCAGAGAAATACAAACGTCCATCACCAGTGTGATTGCAACACACTATACACATTTCAGGAAGCAACAGGAAAAGTCCATACTGATAGGGGGAAAAATTATGTAACCATTAATCTCTGCTCTGAAATGGTAAGGTGTGGCCAGGTTTTGGAGGAGGGCATCTTATATGACACTTTCATTTTCTTTTTGATATAAAAATACAATACACTGACGACATTTTTGTGGTCTCACTGGGCTACAGATATGGTGTTCACATGAACAATATGGTTAAAAAAAAATCAACTATCCTTCTAAAACCCATCACCAATCAAAGATCTGTCTTAAATAACATTCATACACATTGTGATAGCCACCTTAGCAATTCCATAGGTTGATTAGCTATAAATAAAACAGATACTGTATAAAGACAGTTGAGGGCCATGATAATTTGGATAAAATGAAGTAGGTTGCCATTGCCCTTATCTGTAATGCTCAAATCAAGGTGGAACAATGTATGATTGTATGACCTGCGATAGCAGGGGACTGGACTTCGTGACCCAGGAGGTCCTTTTCAGTTTTATATCCTACATTCCTGTAATCTTAATGGCCTCACCTCATAGTAAAGATGAAAATAGTCCTTCTTCTCATTGATCTGTATTGACCCACAAGCCACAGCTTGGTCACCATACTTTGATCATTACAGGAGAATCCATTGGGAGTGTCAAATACACATCCAGTTTAGGGTCTGACACCTATTTGATATTTCACTGGGCATGATGGGTGGCAAATAACTTCATGATGCCATAAACAGTTTTAGCCATTTGGCCTGCAGAAAGATTACTGGTGCCAGTAAGAAGGTTAGCATGGAGGGACCGGTGTCCAAGTGGGTCATAGCACTAGTGTTCCAATGAGCAACAAAATGAATTGCTAGGGGGCTGAAAGGCATCAGAATGTTTTAAATTCTTATGAGTCAGGAGACACCCTCCTAATTTCCCCTACTATGAATATTGACTGGAATTGAATGGGTGAGGACTGGGTGTCCTGCAGTGCCATATATGGAGTAATCACTTAGGAATGTCTCTGTATTCTCCGCTGTTTTGAAAATAATTTATTCTTAGTCCATCACACATCTGGGCTTCTCCCATTCATCATCACTGTACACGGGTTGCTCATTTAATTGCCTACCATGGACACAGCACTTAAAGAGGACACTGAGCTGAAAAGGCCAATTCTCCATATCATCAGATGATGATACTGGCAAAATACTGGTGTTTGTGTTCTTAATGATAAAGCTGGCACTTCAGCCAGGTTAATGGAGCAGAAGCAGTGTGTCAGATTAGGTAGACAGGACTGTTAGCCTAACAGTAACATTGGCAGCATGGATATTGTAGTGACTTCTCCATTGAGTTTAGTTGTCGGTTACAAAGATACTGATGTATTATCATAGCTCCAACAGTGTGCTGCTTGTACGCAAAGCAGTTTTTGGGGATCTAATATGTTAACAGCATCATGAAAGCAAGTTAAAGTGTACTGATCTGCATTAAAGAAGGAAAATTGATCACTTTTGCTTATTTTGTAGCCAAAAGCCGGGTCTCTTGGATCGGGTTCGTGGTACCAATACTAAAGGAAAGCTATTTACCCCTCTGAATGTAGATGCCATTGAAGAAAGTCCTTCTAAAGAGCCTAAGAATGTTGGCTTGAACAATAAGGAACGTTTTCGCACTGCATTCCGAATGAAAGCGTACGCCTTTTGGCAAAGCGCAGAAGGTAGCATGTGTATATTAATTTATTGTTAACCCGCTCACATTCCTTCACCATGTTACCATGGCTTTTATTTTAATCCACCTCCTTTTGAGACTTCATGACCTTCAAAATAGTACACGATGCCATTAAAAATAATCTGGGGCAGAGGTGACTACCCATTCCTTTGCTTGGAGAATTTATGGGACATTTGGGGAAGATTTGGAAAATAATGCTGGAGTCCAAGTAAAGCAATGCTCAATGTAAAGGCATGTATTCCTCAAAACCAGCAAGGTGCTGTATTGATATATATGTTCAGTGGAACCCACTTATGGTCATTTTGGAAATACGGGAACTCGGACAGTGATTACATGTATCTAGGAAAATCTGGTGGCACCCTAGGTTAGTATAATTTAGACTTTTCCAGCTTCCCTCAGAGTGTTTGTTACACTAACTTAAACTTACTCTAAACTTACTTACATAGACTCCCTCAGGCTTCTCTGAACTGATCCATGTGTAACTTCGACACCCAGCTCCTTATACATCATATGTGGATTTGGCCCATTGAGTCTTAGGTTGATGTGACACCCCTGCCTGAGAGAAGTGTAGAAAGAAAAGCACCTCACAGGAGGTGTAAGACTGTATGAGTTAAAGTAGACTTGGCCCCACTATGCTTTATTTTACACCTTCTTTCAGGTGCTTGGAAGGCTAGTGACATCAGGTCAGACACTCATACATTGTTAGAGTAGGGGTACTAAGTCCAAGGGAGCCTAATTGCCTGAGAAGCATTCTCAGTGTAACAGAGTTCATATTAGTGCCTGGGCATCTCCCACGTTGCTGCTGAATTTGGCCCTCAGTTTATAGTGATGTAGAATGAAAATCCTGAATGGTTTCAGTTTATCAAGTGCAGTTTGCAAATTATAATTTCAGTTATAAGGAATCTCTGATTTTAGTCTCAGCCCAGAGCTGTGCCAAACGCTAGGCATGTACATGGGGAAAGCAGGAAGGCATCACCTCAAGGCGGCAAAGAAGAAATTATCCTCCTCTTCTCTAGTGTGTGGCCCTGAAGGAGGGATCTACAGTAGACTCTTTCATCTTGTCCCAGGCCACACATGTACATCTATCTTCTTCTCTGCAGAGGGTCTCTCTGCACAGTAGGAATCTGTATCAAGAAGAGGTCTCACCTCACTTATACGCCATCCCTCCTGACCCCCAAATCCTGTCCCATTTTGTGCAGGGGAACCCCAGCAATTGCACTGCCCAGAGATCCTCTGTAGCCACAGGGGCACATGGATGGGAGAGGGCCAGGATTTGTACCTTCCTGAATTTCTATGAAAAAACAATTTTACTATAAGAAGGTTCCTCTGTGGGCCTGATCCTTCTGCACCTCAGACTCCCACTGAAGTCACTGAAGTTTTGAGTGCGCAGGGGACACCTGAGTGATCCTGTATTCGCATTGCTCTGACATGGGGGAAATCCAGTCTGAAAAAAAGGCCCTTGCCAGTGGTCATAGATCACAGGGCATTTTTCCTTACAGATTCTCCAGATCTCATTCCCCCCCACCTTTTTTGGATGGCCCATTGAAGTCTGAATAACTAAATCTCTGCTTTATAATCTCACCACCTACAGTAGCTCCACTGGATTATGAGTGGCTGTGCGTTCACACATAGGGCCCTATTATCATTCACTCACACGGATGAAGTCAGTGAAGTAACACTGAGGTAAAACCAGTTCAAGTGAGAATAGAAGTTTTATCTTCATTTCCCACTAGCTAGACTATTTCAGCAGTGACTTATTCTTAAAAACTCCTCCAAAATGGGAGATCCTAAATCCAATTGAAAAAAAGGAAAGCTCCACGTTTCATGAAATGGCTTGAATTTTGGGACAACTTCTGAAACCACAAAATGTCTTTGCATTCCCCTGGCCTAGTGTAGGAGAACACATGGGGACATCATCCTATTCAGAGGATAAGTGTTGGCTAGAATAAACAAAGGAACTTCTCATGGGTGACTATTGACTGAATGTAGCCTATATTACTTACTATGTTTAATATCGTTCTGAACACTCCTGTTAATTGTGGTCTGATTTTTTGCATGCGTTTGACCTACTTTGCAGATGCAGGAACTGGGGATCCCATGACTGAAGATAGGGGTTACAGTAATGAGTTCCTCATGGAAGATATGATCCCCACGTTGAAGGCAGCCATCCGAGCTGTCAGGTAAATTTCCTTTATGCTCATCAGTATTTGCTTTGACCTTTAATGCATGGCCTACAGCAAATCACTGCATCATGTCACCAGGTTGTTCATTGTTGTTGGTTCTTTAAATGGGGGTAGGGTGTTAGATAAGAGTAGCCATTTGAAAAGGAGATAGACAAAAGCTTTCAGACGGAACAGTTTTCTCTTGGAAAATGCTGATTTGACAATAATAAAAATATTTTGTGAAAGCTCATTGATTTCACAAAAAACTTCAACAAACATTATCAATGTTTCACCTCACTAATGTCAAACTGTGTTTTGACTTTATTACTTTATTATATTTTTATGGCATAATTTATAGCATAAAATGTCAAAATGATAAAGTGCTTTGACCTTATTGAAATGAAGTGCTTCAATAAGGTTGGAATTTTCATTTTTGCAGGGAATTGACTTTTCATTCTGATTCAGGATGAAAGGAAATTTTGAAACGTCAGAATTCCCACTGAACAAAAATTCTGACTTTGGCCAGTTACAGACATAACAGAAAATAACAACAGTATGGTTTGGTGGTAAAGGGGGAGGATTTTTCAGTAGCTATTAAAATATCTCAATATTTGCAGCTTGGTTAAGCAGTGATCGGTGAAGAACGTGATGAATCGACAAACATTTAAAGTATTTAAACACCGGTAACACAGAGGAATTATTTAGGTTGGTAGTAAGGAGTATAACGAGGATGAGTGAGATGATGATGATATTAAGAAAGGGAAAATGTAAACTGAATATCAGGATAAACTTCCTGGCAATGAGATCTATTACACTGTGAAATAATTTTTCTAGCAAGTTGGTGAAAGCCCCATTCTTTGGGACATTTTACATAGATTCCGAGGTCAGAAGGGACCATTCTGAAAATCTAGTCTGACCTCCTGTATAACACAAGCCATAAAACTTCCCCAAAATAATTCCTAGAGCAGATCTTTTAGAAAAACATCCAATCTTGATTTTAAAATTGTGAGTAATGGAGAAAGCATGGTAAATTATTCCAAATTAAATGAGACAGGGCAGAACAGTTTCCTATATACTATAGGGAACAATCTTTCAATTCTGTGCAATGGCCTAGAAGATCTAATATGTCTTTTCAATCATAATTCGTATATTAATATTTTTGCTGATTATGGAAGCATAATTACAAGTTTGGATATGCCTGGAACATGATATTTTAATATCTTTATTCTTCAAGCAAAAGTGTCTTAATTAAATTTGAAAACAACCTTCTGTTATGTCTTTCTACTAAAAATTACAAGGAAAGTTTACATAAAATCTTGCTGATGTTTTTCAACACTGAAAGCCCCTAATTTCTAGGGTAGGAATGGACACACGGTCTTTTGGCTTCCAACTGACCCAAAATTTCAGGTTTTATATTCTAATAGATCCCAGGGCCTACATTTGGCCAGACTGTAACTGGAGATGTGTGACATATGGTGCTTGGTATTGCAAATCTGGCCATTCTGCACCATCTCACTCATAACACTCAAGCCACAGAAAAATCTTTCCTCACAATTGTACTCACCATTGATAGCTGTTAATTCATAGCATGACCGTCTACCACTGGGCAGGTGCTAGAATGCCTCAGACTCTGTTGAGCACATCCTACTTAGGGGCAATTCAAAGAGGGTGTCACAATTCTTTGAATATGTTGGCAGCTAAAGCAGAAGCCTAAGGGGCCATGTTCAGAAATGTCCTTAAGTAATCAGGGTACCCAATCAGTGAGTGCACGTGCCTATGGTGTCCCATCTAAAATTTTGATTTAGGGCATATCTACGCTGCAAAAAAAAAGAATCCGTCCACATCAGCTGACAGGATTAAAACAGCAATGAAGACACAGTGACCCAGTTTTTAAGTCAGGTTAGCAGCTCATGTTAAACCCCAGGTTTCCTTATAGGCTTTGGCTCAAGCTGCTCACCTGAGATGCTGTGTCTTCACTGCTGTTTTAACTCAAGTTAGCTAACCTGAGTGAAGAACACACCTTTTGCTTTTTTTGCAGCATAGACTTATCCTTCAGTGGTTTCCAACCTGTGGCCCAGGGGCCAAAAGTGGCCTGCGGGATCTTTCAAAGTGGCCGCAGCTCCCCTCCCGCTGGCTCTAGAAGGGATCCGCTGCCTAGGGACCCAGGTGGAGCAAACAGGGCTACAGGACACGTGCAGTTTCCCTGCTGCAGCCAGGGGAATGGGAGATCCGGAAGGAGGCAGCCTCCTCGCTGAACTCCTTCCATCTGCCTGCAGTGCCTTATGGTTTGGCCTGCACTTAGCAGGTCACCCTCCATGACTTAGCTGCCAGACTATGTGCTTCAATGTGTAGTGACTGTCTCTCATCTACACTAGTGATTTGTCTGTGAGTGTGTGACATACTGTGAGTAATTTGTGGGTGTAAAATAGTGAATATAAAAATGAGCACAGTAGCATCACAATGTTTACTTTAATATGTAATGGTTTGTAGTCCTTAATAGTGTATACGTCAATACATTTTTCATGAGTTGATAGACTGGTGGCCCTTCAGGGTTGTAAAAATGATATTTGTGGCCCTCGAGCCAGAAAGGTTGGGAACCACTGTGATGTGTCTACACTGCAGCTAGGAGCTAGCCGGGTGGAGAGACGTGTTAGTGGGGCTCGCACTAGCGTGTTAACAACAGCAGTGTGGACATTGCAACTCTGGCAGAGGTTCAGGCTAGCCATGCAAGCTCAGACCATTTTACTTTCTGGTCCAAATTTGGGTGGCTAGCCCAAGATGGCGCTGGTGCTGCAACATCCACACCGCTATTTTTAGTGCACTAGCATGAACCCAGCTAGTTCGTGTCTAGTCTGGGAGGCTTGCTTTTAGCCAGTGCTTAATTTGTAAGCCTTTTTCTTTTCCCTTTTTTTACTTTTTTACTTTCATAACTGACATGGCGAGCCCCAGAAGTGCCGGGGCTATGAACTGCCATGCCTGGAGTGCCGGGGCTCTTCCCTGGCACACATTCGGCACCGTTCCTAGTTGCAGTGTGGACAGAAACTTAGAGACATGGCAAACATATCTCTGATTACAATAGGAAATGATGCCCCAGGCAGTAAGTTACGCTACTGCCCTTTTGGAGGCTTGCCTATTAATGTATGGTCTCTAACCCCCCTAAATTAACCCACGTTGGTTTCTAGCTTAGAGACTGGGTGGGTCATAATTTTTCTCCTCTAAAGTAAAATTAGTATAAACTAACGGAAGCAACAAATGAGAGAGGAAAATGCTATACAAATGGTCTTTCTTTCACAAGCTCTAATATTGTGCCTCTCAGAAAAAATAATTAATTAATTAAATAACAATAATAATTAAAAATGAATGTATTTTGCCCTCACGTACAGTTTCAATTTACAGGCACCAAATCGGGGACTATTTTAAAAGCTAGCTGTGTTACTTCAGCATCATTTGAAAAATGTGTTTATTCATTTATTTTACATGGATCTTTTTTTCATTTTGCCACTTTAGACCAGTAACCTTAAGACTGAGTTGTTTGCATGATACTTACAAACAAGAATAAATGAGCATCTCACTCCTGCCACGTGCAGTCAATTCATTTACTTTCTATGTAAGATCAATGGGATATGAACCGTGTGTGTAATTTAATAATAGAATGTTAGTAATAGAATGTTAGAATAGAATGTTAGAATACTTCCAGTTAATAGAATGTTAACTGGAAGTAACTCATTCATAAAAAAAACCCTCTTAAAGAATGCTTTGGCTTATGATCAGGTAGTAGTTGAAATTGAAATGCAGATCAGGTTCCAGATGGTTCAGCTGATATACATTTTACAAATTATCTTTAAGAACATAAGAACGACCATACTGATTCAGACCAGTGGTCCATCTAGCCCAATATCCGGTCTTTCGACAGTGGCCAATGCCAGGTGGTTCAAAGGGAATGAACAGAACAGGCAATTATCAAGTGATGCATCCCCTGTAGTCCAGTCCCAGCTTCTGGTAATCAAGGCATAGGTTTGCATCCCTGACCATTGTCCTGTCTATTAGCCAAATTGGGTCTTGCCGCCCATGAACTTATCTAGTTCTTTTTTGAACCCCATTATAGATTTGGCCTTCACAACATCTCCTGGCAATGAGTTCCACAGGTTGACAGTGCTTTGTGTGAAGAAGTATTTCCTTTTGATTATTTTAAACCCACTGCCTGTTAATTTCAGCAGGTGATCCCTGGTTCTTACGTTTGTGAAGGAATAAATACCACTTTCTTATTCACTTTCTCCACACCAGTCACAATTTTATAGATCTCTATCATATCCTCTCTTAGCTGTCTTTTTTTCCAAGCTGAAAAGTTGCAGTCTTTTTAATCTCACCTCCTTTATGATAAATTGAACCAAAACTTGCAATCCATGTGCTCCTATGCTTTGTTGTACAAAATCCAGACCCAGCTCTGACTTTTGTCACCTGGGGCCTTGTCAAATCATGATATTCAGAAGAAAAAGCTCTACTGTGCCCAGCTATCTTTCTAGTATATCTAGACTATCTATAGTCTAGCCTTCTAATAATGAATAGCAAAATACAAAATCTGTTCTTAACAATGATGTAGTATTAGATATCTCCTGCATGTGACTTATTATCTTGGATGGAAGTAATATCATATGTTCAATTCTTTATCATCCCAAGAATGATGTGTGACTAGAGCTTCACCTATAATTGACCATTGTGCTGTTTACATAGGGGCCTAATAATTGTTTGATTTACTACACAGAATACTACAGTTTCGTCTCTATAAAAAAAAATTCAAGGAGACTTTGAGGCCTTATGATGTAAAGGATGTGATAGAGCAATATTCAGCAGGGCACCTTGATATGCTTTCCAGAATAAAATACCTTCAGGCAAGGTAAGATCACTGCAGGAATGTGATAAATGTAGGGCTTGTGTGTGTAATGGGGAAGTGCAGCTGTTTTGTTTATGTACTAGACAGTTCAGGCTGCTAAAGACACATGAACAAAGGTGGCTGCTTTGAGCATCAGCCATAGATTCTTTGAAGGAAGGTCAGCATGCAACAAGAACCAGTTTATCAACTCATCCTTTAAAAATAGTTTGGGAGTGTCTCCTCTTGGAAGGAAAGATAAGCAAGTAGTTCTGATAACCACATACAAAGGAATATTGTGGGAGCAACTGCCACACGATTTTCCTGGAAAAGCCCTGGAAATGACTCTCAGCTTTGCAGTTGACTCTCTGTGTGAGCTTGGCAAATAGCGGATCTCATCTGTACAGACAACACCTAAAAGTGAAATAGTAATTGTATTATATGGCAGCCATTCCTTGACATTGCTGGGCCTGATTCTTCATTGACCTGCACCTTGTGTGATCATTTACACAACTGCAAAAAAGTGAGTGTCGCCAAAACAGAACGTAGCATTTCAGATTAAATTTGCACAGGTATGAAATAAATGACCACAGAAGGTGCAAGGTAATGAGGAATCAGGCCTGGATCTGCTACAGATCTTCAGGTAAAAACAAACACCTGAGCTGTCCAGGAGGGTTTATCACAGGATTCTTTGGGTTTCTCTTGAGCTAGGCAAATTCAGCTCAAATCTGTCATTTGGTTGGACCTGAATGAATTTACCTTTCACCTTTTAAAAACAAGGTGCACTGATCTTTTCTTTCTGCTTCATAATTTATTACTTTAATTTATGTTTCAGTGTAGTTTGTTCTATGTGTTCTGCATATTTAGTGTCTTCTGTTCACACCTCATTTTTATTGACATTATGTAACAGTGGCTTTCTCCTTAATTAAAATAAAATCTAAATAATAGATTTTAAGACCAGAAGAAACCACTGTGATCATGTAATCTGACTTCCTATATAACACAGGGCACGGACTTTCTCCAAGTAATTCTTGCATCAAGTCTGTAACTTGTCATTGAATTACAGCAAAGGAATTAGTTGCCCAAGTCCCATTTTCAAAGGTAACTTAGTCACTTAGGAACCTAAATCTCATTGGATGTTAGTGTGGGACTTGGGTAGCTAACTCCTTTCAGCTCTTTTGTAAATCCCAGCCTAGATTCTTACCCATACTTGCCTAAACCTTTGGAATCTACACAGTCTGAATGGAAATTTCAGGAAAGCAAGTGTTTTCCTTAGATCTCCAGGTCTTTCACTTTCTGGTCATGTTGGAAGTACCAAGATGACCTTCTGTGGCCTATGTTTTAACTCTTCCAGATTAGAAGTGCTTGAATATGGGAAAATAATTTTAAAAGAAGTTAAAAGTTTAAGGAAGTTTAAAAGAATGGAACATGTGAGAGCCTCCAAAACATTCCATCCAGTTTGGTTCCCAATATGGGCAAAGATTCGGCAGGTGGGATTCTTTGTGCAGCCTGAAGTGCCTATTTTTTCTTCAAACCACTAAAATAATTCATAATAATAGAAGTTATGATGATAACTCAATGTGATAGCTGCCAGAAATTTAGTAGATTATTCAATTTATTGTATAGGATTGCAAATATTGAGCCAAAATCTGTTCCCATTCTGCTAGGTTAAATCTAGAGTGTCTATACTGAAATCACTGGGAGCAGCAGCTATTTTGAGTATTTCCACACATCACACCACTAATTTATAAATGTGGGTTTTGTTGCTATTTTTATATGCCTAAATTTGAAAATTGTGGCCTAAGAGTGATTTACCTGTGGTCACACAATGGCTGAACTGGGAATAGAATGCATACCCCAGTCTATTGCCCTAAAACTAGACTGATTCCCTCATTGTATTATTGCAATATAGATACCTGGAGAGATACGGAGCAGTTTTGAATTCCTGCAGGTATTTATAGAAGATCTTGTGTACCTTTATCATATCTTGTTCTTTTCTTCTTTCAGAGTAGATATGATTTTTACCCCTGGACCTCCATCTACTCCCAAGCATAAGAAATTTCAAAAAGGAGGAGCTTTTTCTTACCCTTCACAACAGTCTCCCAGGTGAAGTTATTCTGCTTAACGTTTTGCACAGGCTGTAATAGAAATAAAGTGGCTACTCATGTCTTAAAATCTTTGCAGTTACATCAGTCACCTAGTCAACATGTTACCATATTAACAGATATTGAATATGAAATGATATCAGTTGGAACGAACATACATTATCATAAGGCAGTGGATTTCTGACTGACTTAAATTTTTTGTCCCGCATATATTCTTCTCTTAATTGAACTGCCCAGAGACAGGGATGACAGAATAAAGACTGGATATTCTGGATTGAAGGTGTTGTATAAGAATATTTGATAGTAAGCCTGATTCACCGCTGGGTTACTTCAATTTTACTCTAGCGTAGCTCTGTTGATTTTGGTTCTCATTAAGCCAATGTAAAACTAGAGTGATGGGGTGGCTAGTAAGGCCTGGGTTTTTATATCTACTTCACTTGTAAGCTCTTTGGGTATGGAACCATCTTTTTATTCTGTGTTTTCTACAGTGCCTAGCACAGTGGGGCTCTGGTTCATGACGGGGCCTCCTAGGTGCTACGATAATACAAATAATTAATAATAATAATGACAATGACCCTTGACTTCTGTTATCTAATACAAATAACTTACGGTAATAAAATGGAACATGCAATGCTAACAAGACTCTTGGTTGCTTTTAGAAATGATCAATATGTAGCCAAAGCATCCACAGCAGATATTGAAGACCAAAGCATGATGGGCAAATTTGTTAAAGTTGAAAGACAGGTATGTATTTTCAGGATGAAAAGAGAGACTTTTATGCTAGTTTACTAGAAAGCTGCAAATTAACTGAATAATGCATGTTTTACAAAGGAGTTGGTGCATCTTCATTTTGGTTAGTGGAATGGGCCCATGATGTGACGTTTCAATCTCCTCGAGATTTCCTACCTCCTCAAAGTCCATCATTGTTCAGATCTGGCGCTTTGCTTTGGGGCTATCCTTGAATATTTGGCTGTACTTGATTCTCCTTTTGTGGATGTTGATCCGTGTTCAGAAGGACGGTCTCTACTTAATAGGTGCCTTTTTGTGCCTGCAGTTGAATTGTCCCTGCAGATTGCAGCACGTCCACTTGTAAATATATGACTGTGTGTGCAAAAAAGGTGGAGGTGAAATGGCTTGGATTTGCATAAAATGCAGGCACAAATTGTTCCCACAAGAAAAGGAAGTCAAGCCTGAGTTTGAACCCTCCCTCGGAAGAAATTACTGGGAGTTCAGTGTCCAGGACCAGTTCAGTCCTTGTCCTTTCTATTGTGGTTGACAAAAAAAGCTACTAATCATGATGTGGATCTTAGTGATACGACACTTACCCATTGGAAACTGGACTCAGACCACCAAATGTGCGTAGATGGCAACAACTTTTGGTCACTGTTTATATTTGCTGGGTTTAAACTCCTGGCCTAGAACAGAAAAAAAGAAAGAAGTTTGTTCTCTTTGAGTTCATAGAGTCATATAAAGCAGGTTAAAGTAAAGGGACGAGGCACTTAAACAAACTTTGCACCCACAGGTTCCAGTGAGAAAATCACATTATTTCCCTGTGGCTGCCTTTGTGACAAACCACAAGTTGTAGCACGTTAGTGCTGGGGAAAATGTGCCAGTGGAAACAACTGATGTTTGTTGCATTGAATGACTAGCTATGAACCATTTTAAATTTGACAACTGGTATTTTTCAGGTTCATGACATGGGGAAGAAACTGGATTTTCTAGTAGATATGCACATGCAGCATATGGAGCAGCTGCAAGTACAAGTCACTGAGTTGTGTCCATTGAAAGAAGCTGCCTCTCCTGTAGAAGAAAAGAGAGAGGAAAACAGATACTCTGAATTGAAAAGCATAATCTACAAATACTCAGAGCCTTGCACTCATGAAACTCCTTATAACTTCCACCAGGTTCCAGTGCACAAAGTCAGTCCATATGGTTTCGTAGCACAGGATCCAATGAATTATTCGTGCCCTTTTTCATTAGTTGGGCAAAACTCTGGCAAGTTGCAAGCCATGCCTTCTTCGACTTCATATGCAGAAAGGCCAACAGTTTTGCCTATACTCACATTAATTGACTCCCGAGTTAGGTACCAATCCCGAGGGGACCTGCAGAGCCCCGATTCCGATAGGATTTCTCCAAGGCAGAAAAGGAGCTTTACAAGAGACAGTGACACCCCATTATCCCTTCTCTCCGTCAACCACGAGGAGCTTGAGCGCTCACCAAGTGGATTCAGTATCTCCCAAGACAAAGACGACTTCCCTTTTGGTCCAAATGGGGGCTCAACCTGGATGAGAGAGAAACGCTACCTAGCAGAGGGCGAAACAGACACAGATACTGATCCTTTTACACCAAGTGGCTCCATGCCTCTGTCTTCAACAGGGGATGGGATTTCAGATTCAATATGGACTCCTTCAAACAAGCCAGTTTAAAAGTAGTTGGGGAGGGGAGGGTCACTGGTTGACTTCTCCATGTAATGTAAAGATACTTTGTATATCTCACTTACCGTACACCCAAAGCTTACTAGTTCAAAACACTGATGGCTGCATAAGATGCATGTGCTATTAGTGGTAGTCATTCTGCACCATTTCGTACAATTTACTAATGCAGTTTTTTTCATGCTACCAAAACTAAGCAGCATAGTTTTGCGCATGGTTTGCATGACTTTACACTATATAATGGTACAGCTGATTTCTTCTGTGATACATATCTATCTGATGTTCTTCAATATAATGAGGGTTGGATCAATGCCAGGCAAGACACGATGGTTCATGCTACTTTTTGTAAACAGAGCAACAAAGTACAAATAGTTTTGAAAGCAATGTCCCTATGTGGAAATACATATAAATTGTCTGTTCCATAGCAACTTCTGTTTTCCAATGCAAAGGAATCATTCTCTATCTAAACTAGCCAAAATCTTCCAAAATTTTTAGTGTGGAAAAGGTCGAATCAAAGTGTATTACGGATTTAACATGATTTCTTTAGCTGAAACATTTCTCATGCTCCCTCTCATACAAATATCAGTATATCAAATGCAGTGTAAAACAGAAATGAGGAACAGTTTGAGATTTGCAAAGCCACTTGGGTTAATTAGAAACATGTATTCCATTAATGCAAGTTACAAATCTAAATCTCCTTGACTACTGCTTTGAAAATCTCCATTGGAGGTTATCAAACTGTCACCAGTGTGATTACAATCAATCTTACTTTCTAGAAAATAGTTTGCTAGTTGTATTTATTTGTAATGGGGCCAAACTTCCCACTGAGATTGGTACAAAACTACCATCATCTGCAAAAGAAAGTCGTTAATGTAAGGAACTCCTGGGTTTTATTCCTAGCTCTTTTACTGAATACTGATTCAATTCACTGCTGTTTATAAAGTGCAAAGTAAAACTACACTATTTAATGGGAGTTCCACATTCAGGATGTTGGCAGGAAATGTCCTATTGTTTCCTGTGTAAATGGACCAATCTAAATAAATGTATGACATATTTATAAACAATGCCATGATCATGAGCTCAGGCTCGAGCAAACTGGGACAGATCCACTCTCCTGCCCCATCCAGGTATGTCAACTGGTCACAGCAGCTTTTTTGAATAGGAGGGGGAAGGAAAGGAACTTTCCCACAAAGTCATGGGGCAACAGTGGAGCCATTGCTTGGAGGCCATTCCAGCCTTGTGGCTAGAATCACCACATCTGAGGGAACAGTGGATCATAGGAACCAGGATATATACTCTAGACCTATTCTGCTCAAGCGCACCCTGTGTGCTGGGACACGGGAGTTCCCAGTAGAGCAGGGCTCTGACCTGTGGGGGGGATGTGGTACTTGATGTGGCTCATCACCAGATCCTAGTGTCCTCCCTCCTTATGAAGTGGAGCTAAACAGGGCTCTGGCCCAGACACTCAAAGGCACTTGAGCACCTAACTCCCATCAATTTCAGTGGAAGTGAGAAGCCTAGCTACCTTTGAGGATGTGTGCTCGTTACTCTGTCCACACCTGCCAGGTATTAGCAACAACAACTGGTCCTGAGTATTAGAGTGATGACCCACGAGGACTACAGAGTTATTGCAAAAACATATCATGAGGTTAATCTGTATCTCGCGGCAACCTGAGATGAAACACAGTGACACTGCGATAGCCCAGTGACTCCTATTAGATGTTACTAAGGAAGTTAGTTCTGGTCACCACTGTAATTGTTGCACCTTATCTTGTGACCACAACCTACCTAGCTGCCCCATGCCCTCCTCTTTACCTGCAGAACTGATTTATCATCAAAGGGTCACAGAGAGATTGCACTCACAGCACTGCATTGACATCAGTAGTCTCTAAGGACCGTGCCTGCATAGGGAGAGAGTCATCTGGGTGGCCTAACAGGTTTTACCCATCTAATGAATCAGACTCTGCCATGATTCTGTGTGTTCCACGGGGGCGCACTAGGGATGTCTGCAAAGCTCTGTTTAGGGCCCAGACCCTGAGGCCGTTGTGCAGTCCATCTTCAAGCAAAGCTCTGCCTTGCTTTTCAGTAGGCATCTGCTCAAGTAAAAACAGAGTGAAAACTAAGGTGTGGATTGTACAGTTTAGCAGAGCCTGGGGCAATGTGGAGCTGGCATCCCCAAGGGGGAACGCCAACAGGTAGGAATGTTTTTCCTGGAGTCCATGAGCATGCAGAGCCAGGAACCTTCTTCTGCACGCTTTTCTGGAGTGCAACTTCCTGCATGCGTCCAGACAGCAATCCAGCTCTGCTGGCTGGTGTCTCGGAGTAGCGTTAGAGCTATGGTACCCCTGCCCATCACAAAGCTTTTCTCCCTCAATGTATACCCCCATGAGGACCAGATATCATCTGACCCTTAATACAGGCTCCTCAAGATGGGGCGCACTGACATTTTTGCCCGAGTCAGGACTTAAGGATTTGGTTCCCAAAGGTACAATGAACTGAAATTTTGCAGGGTGTGTTTCTGGAACTATACTGTAGTGATCAAGCTGAGCGTTGTTAGCACACACGGTCCTACAGCAGGATAAGATTTGTTTTCCAGGCAGCATCTGCACAGTTAGGTGTCACACAAGCATGTTACACACAGTGCTTCAGAAGAAAGGTTCCTTGTTGGTTTTTGCCCATCAACCCTTCTGTCTATTTATTGGCACTTCAAAGAGTTGCTGCTATCTCATGAAAACCATTTTATTTAGGAACCATTCTGCTTGTGTTTTAGGGTTTTTTTCCCCTTTCTGTCTTTTCTTTCTTCATAGCCACCTGAAATAATATAGGATCTTCCCCTACCCCCCAAGAGTTCATCTGCTCCTGCTGCTGAAAACATAATCCATCACTTCAGGGCCAGATCTTCAGCTAGTTCAAATCATTTGAGTTCCACTCACATCAATGAGGCTGCACCTTTTATCCCAGCTGGGGATCTGACCTATTAATGATTGCAGGTGAAGAACTCACTGTGAGCTAAATCTTCACCTAGAGTAAATTGGCCTATCTCCATCCAAGTAAATGGAGCTGGGCCAATTACACCAGCTAAGATGGGGCTCAGTATGTGCAGATGTTCTGTTCTTAGGCTAATGACTGTAGTGACAAGAGGCCTGATTTCTGTTGCCATTTTGTGTACAGAAGAGCTGCTGATCTCAACAGATGTTCTGTGTTTGGTTCCATTACACATCCCAAATTAGAGACCTATAGAAAATATCTGACTTAGGTAGAACTGATTTCAATTAGGGCATTTTCACAAGTTTTCTTGGTGGCATCCATGATTCCTGGAAATACCTGCCCTGTACTTGAAGCTGTGCTTTATGTTACACTAGTGCATGGTAGTGGATTTGTCCCTTCTGTGCGATGGTTGAATGAAAAGCTCTGCCTCTGTTTATAATGCTATTGCACAGTTCCATGACCAAAAGAAATTGTACATTATTAGTTACAAGACAAATATCCTTGATTTTTCAGAGATGCAAAGCACCTGCAGCTCTTGTTGAAGTTCTGAATGCTCAGCCCCTCTGAAAACTAGGCCCTTTGTGTCTAAAACTGGGCCACCAGAACTGACGGCACCCAAAATTAGAGGCCACTTTGGAAAATTTGGGTCAGAATGTATCCATTGACTGCACCTAGTGGAGTGCGCCTCTGTGCCCCTCTCACTCCTTTTCATTCCTCTGCATTGCAGTTCAGGCTTTAAAAGCCATGATCTAGCCCTAGGTCTGTGTAGTAATACAGAACTAAACCTTTTCAGGATTAAATCTTGATGAATAATAAACATGTTACTGATTTAGCAAGCTAGAGTATTTTTTTAAAAAAAAAAGTGGAATGTGACATAGAGTACAGAATGCTCTGAAAAAAAAAAGAAACAAATTAAATACTTTAATCTTAATGGGCATTATTTGAAGGAGATGATCTAAGTTTGATTTAGCCACTATTGCATATCTAGGTATTGCAATGCAGTCCTAAAGGGAGCTGAGGGGAACATCACTTACTACCCTACAGTGTATGTACTTAGTAGTTCACTTGCCTTAAAACAGAACTTTCAACTCTGGGCTATGAGCCTTAATTTGATTTGATATGCAGCATCAGAGAATTTTACTGTTTAAAGGGGGAAAACAATGCATAGCATGGTAACACAGGGTAAGGCAGACACAGCCACACAATTAAATATTAATGAAATTCTATTCAGTTAGGGCTGCCTCTGAATATTTGATTGTAATTAAATAGATGTCCAAGACTTGAAAGCAGAGGTGGGAAGAGGCAGAATTCTGCATTCAGGAGGTCTGGTTCGCACATTTTAATATTTGTTGCCTATCACAGATCTGACACAACTCACTCTTCCTTTCGGAGTAACCTAGGCAGAAGCTCTCTGCATGGAGCAGCAGTTGGGTTGGGAATATGGGTATACATCAACGCTGCTTTTGCATGTCAGAGCATGCCTGCACCCACACCAGGGCTGATTTAGCCTGCACTAATTTATCATTTCAGGGTTAGCATTGCTGTTGACCAGAGGAAAATAAAGCTAAACCTGTGTAGATCAAGTATCAGTGTAGGACCAAGTCAGCCAGTTAAAATCAGGACAGTGCATTGCGTTACAATCACAATGTAACAACAGCATAATTCCTTGATAAAACTGGGTCATTTACTTTGAATAGCAAGGGGCTAAATACTTAAATCCTTACTCAGTCAGGTAACACCTCCATTAAAATCAGTGGGATTTAGCCTGAGCAAAGACTGAGGAAAAACTGGAGAAGTTCTCTCTAGAATTAGCAGAGTTGTAATACTATATTTTACAGTGCATAAATATCACCCTTTCCTTACAGGATACTGTGGCCAGGAAATAGCAGGTAGTGTCATAGTAATGAAACAGGAAGTACTATCTCTTGTTGTCCAAATCAGAAAAGCAGCTTAGTTCCTGGTTATTGTGTTGCCTATTAAGCAGAGAAGCACCTAAATTCTGAGTTTCCTGTATGGACCAACGCAAGATCCCAGACTCATTCATGCCCAAACTTTTGGGGAATTACTAGAGTCAGTCTTGGCATCTTGATGCCATCTGTGCTGCTAAGTGTAAGTACAAAGTAGTCTGCAGGGACACTTAGCTACTCTATACTTGTTAAGTATTATTTAATATGTACAGTATGGCCCTCGCCCCCATTTGGTGTAACTCAGCATATCTCTATTGAAGTTAATGAAGCTGCACCAGTTTACACCAGCTGAGGAGCTGGCCCTGTGAGTCAAATCTTCAAAATCTTCCTCCAAAACTGTGCCCACCAGAATCATGTGTGATTCCCAGGTTTGTGGGTGCAGACTGACTTTGCTTAGGCGTTAGTTGTGTACAGGATGATGTGTCCAGGAGTTCCGATTTGTGCACTCAAAGGTGTGGCGGGGGTGGGGTGGGCGAGGGAGGGTTGCACATAAAATGGAAACAAATTGGAAAGCTAGTTCTGAAAATTTGAAAATTGAGCCCTGTGTGCCTTTTCTTAATGGATAACGTAACCAGACACACGGGCCCAGATCCCCAAAAGTATTGATTTTAATGGACGTTAGGAGCCTCGATACCTTTGCGGATCTGGGCCTAGGTTCTAATCATATGACTGGAACGGAGTCGGGTTAATAGGTATAATTTGTATATTTACCACAGAAGGGACAAGATATTTGTGCCCAGTGAAACAAAGGACAGTGTCCAAGGTTATTAGCCTGCATTAAAGCGGTACTTAAAAAACTATGTGTTGTTTTGTAAAGCAGCTCCCCACATTCTCTGAGAAATATTGTTCAGTATTTGAATTGGCATCCGCAGCAGCATTAATTTTCATAGCAGGACTGAAGTGGATTTACACCATTCTTCCTTTAGTACCTGGAGGGTTTTTTTATTGGTTACAGTTACAGCAGGGCCAAGCCTCAACCTTTTTTTGCTGGGACCCCCTTTGAAAATATTTCAGGCTGTGACGACCCCCTCTTCCCCTCCACATGCCGTGCCACCCTTACTTCTGCACTGCTGCTGGAGGTGGCTCTGCCTTCAGAGCTGGGCACCTGGCTAGCAGCCACTGCTCTCTGGCTACCCAGCTCTGAAGGGCTCTGGCTGTCAGCCTTGTGCATGGCTGACAGCCGGAGCCCCAGCCTGCCTAGGGACTGACAGTTCACAAACCCGCCCCCCCCAATGACCTTACAATCACATTTTAGACCCCCTTGGCTAGACTGACACTGGCTTTGTTTACACATAATTAGCCTTAAATAAGATTAAATGTCTGAAGCCAGGCTTTGCAAATTCTTAATGTCTCCTAGGGACCTCGCATCTATTTCAAGGCTTGACAATGTTTCTTGTGATATGAATTTCACTGTTTTCATCTTCCATAATTGGCAAGTATATAAGGCATTTATCATGGTCTCCCTAAAGTCAATGGCTAACCTCTTCTTTACTTCAGTGGGAGCAGGGGAAGGTCCTCATTGTCCCATACAAACTACTAATCTCGCTCTATCTATGGATTCATTCTCTCAGCAGTGTTCCTCCTGAAACAGGCACATTTTTATAAACTATGGTTTTACGCTGATTCTCTAACAAGTAAAGCACATGTATCATTGATTGAAAAGGCCATCTGTTTACATTGCACAGCTATCCTTGCAGCTTGGTTGTCACCTAAACACCTTTCCCCTAGATAAACATTTAAAATGTTTCATTGTTACAGGTGCACATGCCAAAAAAATTATCTCGTTTACTCAATTTCCTGGACCATTTATGGAGTTTGTTCCTTTTTTAAAAAAAAATCTAATTATAAATATTAATAATGACTACTGGCTTTTTCTAGGCTTGATCCTACAGTGGTTTAGTCTGTATAAACCCCATAGAAATGAATATGACTTTAGCATGTGGAAGGACACCATATCTGTCCCTAAAATGACCCAAAATGGATTATGTTTGCTCTGCTTTTGTCCATATTTTGAAGGCTCTAGGAGGAAATAGTTGAAAAGTTTTATTGCTGCAAGTTGTGGTCCAGGTTCTGCATTCTAATTCACACTTGCATGGAGCCCTAAGGACTTCAAATGAGCTTCATGTAAGCGTAAGGTTCAACCTGTAGATCAGAATGGGGAGGGCTGGCAGCTATAGCGGTCAGAAAATGCAGATTAAGGGATCAAATTCAGCTCTGTTATAACTCCATGGATTACAGTGGACACTGACACTAGGACTGAATTTGTCCTTGTATAACTGCACAGCATGTGAGAGAGAGCCAGATCGTACATCCTTAGACACCACGAACTCCCTTTGACCAAGCTTGGCATTTCAGGTGCACAATGGATTGCAGGCCTAGCTTTGCCAAAGTAACTAGTGAGTTTGGGGTTGTCTTGATTTTTGGGTGCCCAATTTAAGACACCTTTGAGAGGCTTGATTTTGAGTGGACCAGCCCTCAGCACTTCTGAAAATCCGGCCCCTTTAGGGTGTCTTAAGTCGGGCATCCCAAAAATTGAGACTCTGCACAATCACAAGTCACTTTTGACATTTTAGGCTGCAGGATCAGCTCCTTAGAAGCAGCTTTTTAACCATTTCCAGGGCAGCTAAGTGAGACAAAACAGTGGAAGTGGGATCCAATTTTCATTCTTCAGAACTTGCGAAAACGTAAGGTTACATAGCCAACTGCATTTTGTTTTCTAGTTTAGGGCATATGATTATTACTAGTATTTGTGCCTTGCTCACTGAAATTTTCTTCATGCTACAAAGATGCTTTTCAGATTCTGGCTGACAAGGGAACACAACTTTTATACAAGCGGCCTTTAGTGCTCTTTATAATATTATTTATTGTAATTTTTAAACAGTATGTGTAATTTATATTCTGGCACTGTCCAATATTTGAACAACTTTAATATGTTTATTTCAATCTATTATGCAAACAATACTTCTTACCTGATTTTTTATGTTCTGTCTTTAAAAACTTGCACCACTTATTAATAAATAGAAATTTCAATTATCATGTGTAGGAATTTCATTTAATTTTACAATCTGTGCTGGAATCAGACAAGTCTGAGGAACGCAGAGCCTAATTCTGCCCCCCATCTGAAGTCAGTGGCAAAGTTCCCATTGATGGTGCAGGATTGATCAAGAGCAGTTTCCTTGCTTCTGCAAGTCATCCCATTGACAGCTGAGCAGCAGGACTGGCCCCAATATTTATATCCTCTTTTGGTTCAGTTGCAATATGACTTACTCCCACACCTGTAATAGGAAAAGAAGTATATTAAAAATAGCAAATCAGAAATTCAAGACAGCTAAATAACCTGTTAAAATATAATCAAGTTACATGTAAAATATAATATTCACAATGAAAAAGTGTTCCGGGTACGTCTACACAGCAAAAAAAGCACAACCCAAAACACAGCAGTGAGTCTTAGAGCCCAGGTCAATTGACTCAAGCTCACGCTGCATGTGAGATGTTTGGGCCCAGGCTGGAGCCCAGGTTCCAAGACCTCCCCTCCCCCATGAATTTCAGCATACAGTCTGTTTTTAGCCCCACCATGTGCGGCCATCAGTTGATCTGGGCTCTGAGGCCTTGCATAGAACTGCTATGAATCTGCTTGTACAGAATAAATTTACCTCCTGACTTCTATTCCCAATTCTACTACGGTCTTGATCTGCAGTCCTGGGCAAATCAGTTAATTTCTGCATGCTTCAATTTCCTCATTTGTAAAATTGGTATCATGCTACTTGCCTATCTCTCAGGGATGGTGTGAGGCTTTATTAATACTTTTATGGCCTGATTTACTCTCATAGCAA
Organism: Mesoclemmys tuberculata; assembly: GCA_007922155.1. Lineage (NCBI taxonomy): Eukaryota > Metazoa > Chordata > Testudines > Chelidae > Mesoclemmys > Mesoclemmys tuberculata. The sequence goes on along the minus strand of ML675632.1, from coordinate 4,518,827 downwards.
GAACACTACAGTATCAAATGCATGAATCTGTTTTCATAGAATGTCTTAACATTAGTTTGACTTGCTTAGCCACCGTAATAGGGCAGGGAAGAGACTGAACTAAACAGAGAGATACTCAGCCGGATTCTATTACAAAGCCTTGCAGACAGCAGCAGGGATGACATTTAGCTGGATATTTCCCAACTACAACAGGTGAGCCATTAATCCGTTGTTTACAGGCACTGAAATGAATTGCACTGAATCTTGTCTTTGGCCGTCAGCCAGATACGTAAGCTTGCCAAGAGGATTTTGCTGCACATGCCAAATTCATGTCTACTGTACCCACACTGAAGTTATCGGAGTTATACCAGAGATTAATTTGGCTTGGGTAGTTTAATCATAGGCTCTTAGAAATTAATTTGGCTTGGGCTGGCTGAGACCTCAACGCAAGTTAAGAAGCAAAGAAATTCTGGCTAGGGTAATAAGACGTTGTAACCATCCTCAAACAGGCACTCAGGCATAGCACATCACATCAGCAGCATTAATTAGCATTCGTATTCTGGCTCCAGCCAGCTCCCCACAGACGCCCTCCCCTGCAGATTATTCATGATTTATGCAGGTCTGCCATCAGGAGGGCATGTGAAGTTGTCCTAGGTCTGGCTTTTGCAGAAGGACTCCTAGGAGTATGCATAACTTGAGCAGCTGCTCCCACTGTCAAACAAGCAGCAGAATGGATGTGGCTGATTCTTTTTCCAGTGCTGGTCCCTCCATGTGTCTTTCTTTTTCTTCCTCTCAGGATCCTTTCCTGGCCAGTTTGATCCCCAGGCTCCACTCTCTCTCACTCTCATGGGCATTTACAACTAGATTGGATAAAGCACTATAAATGTACCGTTTGGAACAATGCTGCACTGGAAGGAAAACTGAATTGCTAGGACTTCTCCCTTCAGAATGGACGTCACTGATTCTATGAATTTTCAGTCCTCAGAGCTAATCACTAGCCAACTTCTCTTGGAAAGCATAAGGAAATAAACATTTGAGATTAGTTTTACTGCCCACTTGGTATCACACATGTTTATACAGATATCATTCAAAATGCGTATACAATGCTACGGTGCTCGAAACAACATAGTGCTCAATTGAAGAAGAATGAAAAAAACTTAGAGATAAAGGGCAAAGTGAATTCCTTCATGTACAAGATAAATTGGGCTTGAAGTTCTGCTGATTTCCTGAATTTGCATCAGCACTTTACAGGTTGGAAAAAGTAAATATGCAGTGGAAAAGTGATCAATGTGCTTTGCCGGAGCAATTTTTCTATTATTGATAAATATACCTGTGGCACATCCCAATAGATACTAATCCTTGCAAGAGCCAATGAGACCTTTTAAAGGTGATGTCCCACAGACATTCCTACATAGCATACTGACCATTTTAGCAAATAGGATCCACCCACCCAAGTAGGTTTTTGTGTCTCTCGGCAGAACCCAATGTTTTATTGTTGCAATGTTCCCTTGATGAGACACCAGCATATATCTTCTCCAGAGATACTATGAGAATGTCCCTGCCTCTTATCCTCTTCCAGTGAATGTGTCTCCCATCTTCTAATGCTAAGGCAGTTGCAATCTCAAGCTCATGTTGTCCCATGAGCTGGTGCAGAAAAACTGTCCTGTTAAGGTAAGTGGCTCTGAAGATTGGTGGTAAAAGTCTCTCTGAGAAACAAACTCCATGTTTTCCATATTGAGGTGAGTTTCTGCCAATAAGGGCGGTGGAAATAACTTACGTACTGTTCTCCCCTCATTGTACAATCCATTCATAGTTGGTGAAAACTTTGGGCTCCCTTTGGTTGAAGACTACAAGATCCTTGTCAGCTGAGGTATGGGTAGTATATTTAGCACTTCCATGCTTTGAAGCACCGCAGAATTCTGTTTGTTGAAAGGTCTTGTTTTTCAGTATCAAGTCATATTTTTATACAGGGTATTTTAGCCTTTGAAAATTGAATCCTTTGAAAAATGCTTTTGAGAAAATTCCCTGGTGTTTTAAAATGAGAGATCTGCGATAACGAAATTATTCATCTGACTTCTTATTAATTGCAAACAGAAAATACGGGGCGTTTCCTATCATAGGGCTTGTTCCAAAGCCCACTGAAGTCAATGGAAAGATTCCTGTTGCCTTCAACGGGCTTTGGACTGGGCTCTTAGTGACATTCTAATCGACAGATGTTCTGAGGCAAAGGAAGCTTTACAGAAACCCCCGTGGGGACTTGGTGTGTTGGCCTTGGGGGTCTGAAGGGCTGAGTTCTAGATACACTAAACCTAATGCTTCAATATAGTAAGTAGTGCTGGTTGACTTTCAAAGACAGGGTGAAATGCAAGGCTCACTAAACTCAATGGCACGGCTCCGGTTGTCTACAAGGGGTTCCGGATTTCACCCATCAAATTCTCATGTTAATCTAGCTAGCTGAATCATGGCATATTTTAAAAATAAACAATGACTTGTGGCAGGGGAAAACAAATAACCATCAGAGAGGTTCTCCATTCAACTGGGCTTATCAAAGCATGTCATGAAGGGGCCAGCAAGGGTCCTGGGGACCTTGGTTTCTGTGGCTGTGCTCTGTTCTTGGAGCAGAGGGATTTGTGTCTTAGGACTGCTGTAGAACATCGGAAAGTGCCAAATTGCTCTAACCAGGAAACAGCCCTGTCCTGAGATTATTTGGATGTAACCTCTTGGGTGAAAATATTGGGTGAGATTCCTACTAAAAGGTGTTATACGATTTAAAAACATTGACTCCAGGCTCATATATCCAATACACGTCAGTGAATGTCCAGCAGAATCTGGGGAAAAGCTATCATTTGTGGCCCTCTCCATTCCTTTCTTGGTAAGTAAACAATGAAATAATGATGGATTTGTTCCTCATGAGGCATAGATGAAGCCTAAAGACTATACCCCTGAGAAAGCACTGCTTAATTCACTGGGATAGCATTTGGTGTGCGAAGTCAGCATTGTCCCATATAATGGTCCCTGTGTCAAAGTAGTAGCAGAACAATGCCATGTTCCAATGTTTAGCCGAGTATCACTCCACAGCAGAGCAAAGTTAAAATTGTGAAGTTCGAAGATGAAACAATGTAGGATGTAAATCCTGCTGAAAGTCAAATTATCTTCACATTCCCAAACATCAAACGATTTGGAATTGCTCCCAGAAAACACATTTTCTCAGTTACAGCTGTTTTTGTCTGTCATTATACTGGACACTTTCATCTCAGTCTTGTTGATGAGATATTGAGCAAGGGTCAATGGCAATAAAATTTCTCTCTGGCTAAGGCAGATCCTTTCAACAAAAGGGACTTCCAAGTTACTCAGGCTGCAGCGTTCAATCACAATTCATAAACGCTGTCTTTTATTATATAAGTGACTTTCGCATAGTGTTGGTTGGAACATTCTTCCCAATATGTGTTGCTTTGCTGGGTCTATAATGTCTCAGAGAGAGAGAGAGAGAGACTCATAATGAACCCAGTAGCTCTGGGATGTGGGAAATCCAGATTCAAGTCTCCGTTGTACCTGAGTCAGAACAGAGAGTTTTCATTCCAGATCACTCTGAACCAGGCAGAGCATGAATGTAAACCTTGGTCTTCCACATCCCAAACCAGTAATCTAACCGCCAGGAGGACAGACAGATGGATGCATGCAGACACCCAACCCTACTTATGTAGCACCCGTAGCTACTCTGGAAAAAGATCACGTCACCAATGTTTTGTGTCAGCTTGGTAACCAGTAACACATGCACAAGATGGGGGTGAAAACAGTGCCCTAGAGCTGAATACCTGTGTATCTTGGTGAAGTTAGTCTACAGGTCCAGATTGAATCTGAGCATGCCTCTTTGTTCTGTAGCTGGCCTCGCCAAATGCAGTGTCTGAACATCTCCAAACTTTGGATCTGGATACAGATTTAAATCCAACCTTTATAGGTTAAGCCCATCTCTGATAGGTATTTCCTACTGTGACTGATGAGACAACAACCAAAAGTGACATGGATTTGCTAAGGAGTGGGCAGATACAGAGGTGAATAGAATGAGCTTTCTACATCTGTGCTTAAATGCAAATATGCAGAAGAACCCCCACAAAACTGGCACGGAGCACTGGGCACAATGATCCAGTTCCTAAAGAGCTGGCAGTCCCTCTCAGTGCAACCTTTTATTCTCAAATCCAGCAAAGCGTGGCATTTTTGAATTTCCCAGATTTTATAGCGTCTCACATCAGCACATTAGGCCCAGTGACAGTAGATTGCTGCGTTATTTGGATAACATTGTAGCACTTCTCCAGTTCACATAGTTGCAATATGATATAAGGATAAAGAAATCAAAAAGAGACATTTGCTGAAAATGGTGAATAAATCTCTTCAGGTCAGTAAGGGTCTGATCCAAAACCCATGGAAGTCAAAGTCTTTGCATTGACTTCAATGAGTTGTGTGTCATTCCCTGTAGGGTCTAATTTCCAAATATAGCCTATGATTTTGGGTGTCTTAAATTTTAGGTGAGACCTCTCAAAATCAAGACTTAGATTGGGCACCCCCCCTTCCACCCTCCCCTTGACCCCCCCAAAAAAAGGCATTCAAAATTGCAGGCCGCTTTTGGAAATTTGGATCTTAAAGTCGCTGGGTGAAATCATGGTACCATAGAAGTGGATGACACAACTCTTTTTAACTTCAATAGGGCCAGGATCCAACCTTCACTCGTTAGTTTCCTCTTCTGTATAACGGTGGGGGGTCCTAACACTTCTCTGATGCATAGGGGCTGCTTTGGGGCTTAATTCATTAATGCCTATAGAGCACTTTGCGTTCTATGAACCAAAGTGGTTATGGAATGCTTTGCGTTTCTGATTTCCTCCTGTGATTCTTTGACTGCAGTGGGTACAGATGTGCCACATCATTCAGTGTCATTGTTATTACTTCATGCCACCACTACAGTCACGCTCAAAATGCTTCTCTTCCCTCATCGCTCATCTAACAAAATGGCCAGGTAGTTTTCCATATCAGCAAGCATTTTGTTCCATCTAGTTGGCTATAGTTTAGCTGTATTTCAACTTTCCTATACCACTCTCTTCTATCTTGTCCACTGTTGTCCAGAATGACTTAACTACAGCACCAAAAATGTCCAGGACTTTGTCTGAGGGGCTAAAGCAGGTCAATTATTACCTGTTGACGTTGATGATAGCTTAATTACATTGGAAGGCACTGGCCCTTTAAAGGAGAAAAAAATCCTTTCAGTTCTATTTTTCTGTGTAAGTAATTACTGTCCAAAGTGGTTTCACATCCTAACCTGGACTGCTGCTAAGTCATTCCATTTAGGGATTCAGTTCAGTGCATACCACAGGCACTTTGCTTGCACATGATCCTATTTCATTTAGCCTAGTTGCCTTTGGGATTATAATACCATTTTCACAAGATTTTTTAAGGCAATCTTATCTAACCTGTCCACTCACAGACTTGTCTTTCACTAAGACTTAATTATAACATAGTGTGATAACTCCTATTTAAACTCTCTGAAGTTAATCATCCACACCAAGAGAAGCTAGGTAAGTCAGTATTAAAAGATTACTAGATATTCAAAATGTGAATAATGTCAAATGTTTCTCCTATGCAGAGATACCCAAAAGAATCTATTTTTATCGGTGCGGTTAATAATCATTGAGGTTGTTGGAAATTAAAAATGTTGGAAGAGTGTTTTTATGACATATGAATTCTTAAATTCAGACTTATTGTAGGAAGTGTAAACTTTTTATCTAATACAAATCAAGAGATGTTAGAAATTCATTCAAGATCATAATAGAACTGGTTTATTTTTTCATATTACCCTGCAAAGATTTCGTACGCCTGTTTTTCAAAGTTTGCTTTAAACCTAAGAGGGTGACCTTTAGATCTTGGAACTGAACAGAGATAGAGAAATTAGTATTCAAGGTCTTTCCCTTTTCTCTCCTTCAGCCTCTTAACTTCTGTTCTGCTCTGTTTAGCACTATAGATAAGGGGGGAGGGGTAACCAGTTGGTATCTGATTGGACTACTTTTGTGTTGGAAAAAAGAGAACATTTCAAACTGCATGATTACTTGTCACATTAATGTGGGTGCAAATGAAGCATAGCTAATAAGTTAGTTACCCTGAGATCTTTGTTTGTCGAGAATAATGAAGGGGTACTTAATTGTGAATCTCTAGGGTCACATAAGTATAACCCAAACTGCTGAGGTTGTTACCAACATCAGAACCATTGTGCTGTATCTGGGTTTTAGATACATTGAATTGGATTAAAACCTCACGTTATCTAAGTGCATCAGTTATCTGGTTCAACCATGAAAATATATTATTCATAAAATTGAATTTGAAATAAATATTGAGCTGAATTATCACATCAGATTGATTGGTGTCAGTATTTGTGGCTAGGAGCTTGACTGTTAACCTGCACATGAGAAGCATGAGGGAGGAAAATGGTCACTGGAAGAAAGCCTGCTGAGTCTGTCTGTCTATCTGTGTTTTTTATGTCATGCCTGTCTCTTTAGTATCTGAGTGCCTTATCAATCTAAAAGACATTGTCAAAAACAATCATTGGTAATTTTTAGTTTTGACTGTTAAGGAGGTGTATATTTTTAGTCCAATTGTGCCTTTCACTCATTTCAAAGTTCAGATACCATTTGAAACGGTACCATTAAAAATTATAACAAGGAAGTGTGCATTATAGCAAAATGAGCTGGGCATTTGGGTAAGTAGCGGTAAGTGAACATGGCAGTAACCCCAGTAATAATATTATTAATATACACATTGTTGGCCCATCTATTATTTCACTCAGTTGGGCTTAGATAAACTTGTCAGAGGGATTGTACATTGACATAGATAGCAGGAATATTCAGAGTTTTAACACCAAATGATAAAAGATTTTGAAAGGAAGATAAAACCTAATAGTCAGGGTTTAAGCCTATCTTTAACTATTAGGAATTTGGATAAGACCTTCATGAAGGGCAAGTTATTCATACCTGTCTAATATGGGGTTTTTTGCACCTTCGTCTGAAGCATCTGGTACTGGCTATAGTGAGAAAAGGCACACTGGATTTGATGGACCATATATCCAGTATAGCAGCTCCTAGTTCTTTGACTTGGTTCACTGCTGCCACCCAGTCGTTCTAGACATACTTAGATGCAGTAATAGGATTGCTCCAATTTGCTATGTAAAGCGTACCAGTGCATTGGATGTGTCTTTTGTAGCTAAATCCAGCATTCTTTACTCAAGCAAAACTTGCAACAACATAACGTCAATTGATGATCAGATCTTTAGTAATGGGTATTAATCCTACTTCAAAGTTGCCTTCACTTTAATGTTGTTTAATCTCTCTTCCCCAACAGTATTTCAAGATTTGTTTTATGAGGACTTATCTTTTCATATCACGCTTTCGTCATGTCACTATAGATACAGCAGATTGCTTTTGTTTTAGCAATTATGTGATGTATAAAGATGCCTAAAATAAAGGTGGGCACCACTCACACAGACTTAGGATAATACCAGGCAGGATTTTCTAATGCAGAATGACACTGTATGATGAAAACAAATCTGAATATTCTAATACGCTGGACAGAGTAAAACAGAAGTTCTCAGATAATTGTATAGAGTAAATGTAGGTGTCTCTACATACCCATGGTATTTTACCAACCAGATCACTGTACTCAGTTCTTGTTCTGTTATATTGGCTATTTTTCCAATTCCCTTTTACATCTGTCTCCTAATTTTTCCAGTATGGCATTTTTTATGTTCCTATATCTCCCACCTCTTCTCTGCTGCAAGCTTTGCTTTCTCCAGTCTCTCTTAGATGACGCAATTCTGCGCACATTGTAGTCCCCCCCCCGCCCTTTCTGCCACTGTTCAGCTCTCTATCAGTTTTAAATAAACTGGCAAAGAAGCTGAAACCTGTCTACGAAATTATCCGGATGCATGAACAACTCCCGTTTTTATTTGGGAATATCTGTTGAACCAAAGACTTAATGACTGCTATGCTGACAAATCTTGTGATTTTGTGAAATACAATTACAAACATCAAGGATTTCTGTGTTTCTTTTCTCCTCCCAAAATGTGATAAATTGATGTGGCGGCTAATTACTCAACATAGCTCTGAGGCCTTAATTCAGCAAACCACTTAAAGATATGCTTAAAATCATTGCTGAATTGGACCCTATATATCTAAATAACCATAAGACAATCAAACTAGCACTTCAGAGTTGAAGAGCACAATACTGCTATCATGAAGGTCAATAGCCAGATGCCTACTGATTCTAATAAGAACAAGACTGGACCTGAAATTCCATAGATTTTTAAAGCCAGAAGCAGACCGTTATAGTAATTTCATCTGACCTGCTGCATTATACAGGCCATAGAATGTTGCTGAGCTAAAAGATGTCTTTTAGACAAACAGCCAAACTTGATTTGAGATGATACAGGTATGCTCTTCAATCGTTAAGTCCTCTCACCATTAAAAATGTTCCTTATTTCCAGTCTGAATTGATCTAGGTTCACCTTCCAGTCATTCGATTTTGTTATGTCTCTGTCTGCTAGATTAAAAAGTAGACTTGGTTAAAAAAACAGTTTATCCTCAGAAAATGCTGTTTCACCAAAACCTCAGCATTTTGCAGGAATGTTATCAATTTTAACAAAATTTTAGATGGGCAAAACCGTTTTTTCTCTCTGATGTGAAAAAACATTTCATGTCAATAATGTCAAAATGTTTAATTTCAATAAGGGAAAAAGTTTGTTCATCATTTTGATTCAACTTTTATATTATATTAAAGCATCAATTTCAATATTTTATATTATAATATTTTGACATTAGCAAACATCTGGACCTTATTGAAATGAAACATTTCAGCATTAGTGCAGCAAAATAATTCAACATTGCCAAAACAAAACATTTTGATAGTTCTTTGAACCAGAATTGTTTGGAACTCTCAAGTTGTGGGAAATAGTAGCTTTTTAAAAAAATATTCAGAACAAAAACTGATATAAAAACATCAAAATTTGCTGTGGAATGGAAATTTTCTTTTTAGACCAGGTATAATAAAGAGCTCTCTAGTTATAGATATTCTTCTCATGTAAGTACTTATAGCATGGGTCAAAGTCTGGTCTCATAATAGTCAATAGCAAAAGTCCCATTGACGTCTATGGATCCAGGATTTCACCTCTTATCCTTCTTTTTGTTAAACTAAATAGATGGAGCTTCTTAAGTTTCTCATCTTAATCAAGTTTTTCCAGAGCTTGAATCATTCTTGTAGCTCCAAACCCTGCCCAATTTGTTGTTAAAAGGGACTTTAGGACCAAATGCTGCTGAGGGAAAGTTGTCTGGATTCTGAGTATAGTATATTTAAATAATGGTTTTCTCTTCCATGATTGAATATCAGGTGGATAATTATCATTTTTATAGACCCTTTTATAAAAAACAAAATGTTATGCTCTGCCTACTGATGCTGCCGCATCACTCAAGGCTGCCTCTGATACTACAGTTTTTACACAGGCAAAAATTCCCATTTACTCTTACGTGAGTTTTGCTGAGCAAGGAGTGACAGATTAAGCCTCCTGTTTTCAGAGATGTGCAGATGTGCCATGAAAAGACCCTAGACAGATAATTGTTGGTTTAAAACATACTTTAGCATAAGGTCCTCTCTCCCACATGTTCGCACATACGTGCAAGAAATGGTTACCATTTAAAATTCAGTGACTAAGCAATAATTATGGCGAATGTGAGCTATTCACTGTTCCCACCAAGAAAAGTTCAAAAATCATGAGTCTTCCCCCCTCACAAAATCATTGGATATCCTCCCAAATCATGACATTTTTCATTTTAAAGACTATATTGTATTTTTGGCGGGTTGTTTTCGCATTTGTGAACTCCCCTTGCCCAGCACTAGTGTACGTGTTTGACAATTAGTGTTGCCAACAACCCGAATGTACCGAGTCACGTGAGTCTGGCTCTTGCTGCTATCTGAATGGCTATACTGGATCAGAGCGATGGTCCATCTAGCCAACAAGAGCCGATGCTGGGCACTTCAAAGCGAATGAACAGAACAGGCAATCATCAATGATCCATCCCCTGTTATCCACTTCCAGTTTCTGACAAGCAGAGACTAGGGCTATCCAGAGCATGGGCTTGCATTCCTGACCATCTTGTCTAATAGGCGTTGATGGACCTAATCTCCACAGATTTATCTAATTCTTTTTTTGACCCCCATTATAGTTTTGGCCTTCACAACATCCTCTAGCAGTGAGTTCCACAGATTAACTGTGTGTTGTGTGAAGTATTTCGTTTTGTTTGATTCCAGCTTCGCGCCAAACCCCACATTTCTAATTAATTCTGAGCCCCACCAGCCCTACAGTTGCCCATTCTCCAACCCAGAAATTAATTATGCACCCCTCAAACACCCACATCAACCTTGTCCCACCAATTCAGCAATCAATTCTGCCCCCACCTCCGCTCCTCTTGCAGCTCTGGGGTCCATTACCCTCCTCTTCCCCCTGTCCCATGCCCAGGGATGGAGAGGTGAGGGAGAAGGAGGAGGGAGCAGGCTTCCTCATGTTTCATAGGAAAGGAGGAGGATGAGGGAGGTGAAGCCACCCATAGATGGGAAGTTCTTCTGCTGTCCCCTTCCTGCCTGTGAGAATGGGGCTGACTCCTGAGGGCACATACAGCAGCTCTGATTGGCTGCTCCTTCCCTGGAGAGAAGGTAGTGGGCAACCATCTGGCATCATTTCATACTAATCTATGTCATTAGATTTGAGTTCTTTCCTCCAGGGAGAGCTCCTACAACAGGGCAGAATTCCTGTGCATTTGGGAGAGGTGTAAGTGCCCTGTGCTCGAGGCGAGGGCAGGGGGCAGTTCCCCACTCAAATGGCAGACCAAACACCTCGAGATACTCTGTTTTTTAAAGCAATCTCATGCTGCTGGGGCCAATCTTGGGATTTTGGGGGATCTGACTCACATTTCTGAATTTTAGGGGCTGGCAATATTGGGAACCTCTTTATCTTGTGCCACTTTGGCAAGGCCCAGTAAGAGTTGCCGGCAGGCCGCCAATGGGTTGGGGGGTAAAGGCAGCAATTGTCCCCAGGGGCCTGGCAATTTTAAAAGGTCCCAGGCCCTGAGCATCAAGTGAAGTTTCCCCTCCAGGAGGCTAGCTCCCCATCCTGCCTCTTCTGCCCATGGCCCTGCCCCACAATCCACACTAGGCCATGACGTCACCCCCTCCCCACTTGGCTGCCCCCCCTCCACATCCCTTCTTCACTGCTTGGCCTCCCCTCTGCGGTGTCCCTTCTCTCCCACACCCCACTCAGCCCGCCCACTGTCACTCACCACCTGGGCGAAAGGAAGGGTGTGGAAGAGAAGAGGGGACTACGAAGGGGGGCAGGGACAAGGCAGTGAATGATGGAGGGGGCGGGGGGGATGTGGGCAGGGCCATGAGTGGAAGAAGTGGGACAGGGAGCTGGCCTTCACGAGGGGAAGCTTCACCTGCCACCCATGGTCGTAAACCTCAGCCATCTCTTTCTAGGGGCGCATGGACCATTGACTGTTCTGCCTTAGAGCCCGGTATTGCTGTCGGCAGGCCTGGGTGCAGACCCTGGGCTGGAAGGCGAGAGACAGCAGTAACTGCTGGTTCCGTGCACCCTTTGGGCACACATCATCCGCAAAGGGACAGGACCAGGGCTCCCTCCCCCAACTCAACTCACAGAGCTGGCTGGGTGCATCAGAGAAACAAGCTGCACACCATTCTAAAGTGTGCATGCGTGCCTGGAAACCAGGCCACCTAACGAGGAAGTATCCCACCCTGAGCCACAAAGACTCCCAAAACTATGTTGGGTGGGTGAAATAGTGGGTTTGTGATTGTTACCAGTCCCCAGAGGCCTTTTTCCCTCTGTTATATCAAAGCAGTTGATTTTATTTCATGTTTGTTTATTTGGGGACAGAATGAGCATGTAAAAGGAATTTGGTCTCCTTTTTTCCACAGTGATCTTGGCTCAGGCATTCATTAAATGCACACAACTGAAAGAAATAACACAGGAAACATCCTTACACTGGGATGATTTAGCTGAGGATAGTCCTGCTTTGAGCAGGGGTTGGATTAGATGACCTTCTGAGGTCCCTTCCAACTCTAATATTCTATGATTCTATGGAAGGGGGAGTTTAGCTTAGTTATTTGAGTTAAGATTATTTTTGCTGTTTAAACAAATGTGTCAAATCCTCACAGGCGCAGAAGAGCACAGAGACATGAAAGGGAAACTTGTGTCTCATTGGTGGTTGTTTTCTGTCCATGCTTTACACAGGATGCAGTAGGGAGACACAGACCAATTCATGCTTTGTGCTCTCACTTACCTGGCCTGGGGTGATATTTGGCTGTCAAGTTCTGGTCTTTTCCCATCAGTTCTCTTTCACAGCAGATCAAGGCTACTTATGCTGTCTTAGGCCCTGATTCAGCAAAGCACTTAAACATGTACTTCATTTTAATCATGTGACTAAAGCCATTGTTAATAATTACATAACATATTTGCAAATTACAGCAACCTTTTTCCAACTTTTGTCCACTTTGACTAAACAAAGCCTCTTAACATTTAAAATGTAGCAAACCTCTTGCTAAATAGTATCTCTTCCCATCCTCCTGGCTTTCCAGAAAGGACTGGTTTGGGTGGGAGCAACTCTGTGCCACCCTGAACATGGACAAGTGCCTTATAAAACACATTCAGCTCACCATACATGAATGCCAAACAGAAATGACCAGGGAATGATCAATTGCATTCTTAGCACCTCCCTCATCAGCACATTTCCTCCGTGTTTGTACTCAGTCAGATCTGTCAACTCTGCAGACACCATATAACAATGGGAGAGCAAACTGTTATTGTCTTCATCACTAGCCTTGTTAACTAAGTTCCAAGTACAGGGTCACCTGGCCAACCCCCTTGCCTTATATTCTGCCTTCAGCTAAACCTGTTCCCAGAAGATAGTAGCCTTGGAAAGGTGAGGACAGGTTGGTCTAGAGGATAGAACATTGGATGGACACTTAGGCGATTGGATGCTATTTCTGCTTCTGCCATTAGCGGGCTGAGTGAGCTTGGGCAAGTCATTTCACTTCCCTGTACATCAGTATTCCTATCTGTTAAATGGGGATAATACTGATTTCCTTGGTTAAAAAGCTTTGACATCGCTGAAAAAGTTTATATAAGAGGTAGGTATCGTAATTATTTATTATGGTAATGATGCATTAGACAGAAAGAATTCAGCTTGACTCTCAGATCCCAGTTTGAGTTTGCAAAGCTAACAGTTAGAAGAAACATCTTTCACTTGTATGATGAATAAATGGACACACTAAACAGGGAATCCCTCGGTACCATTTTCACAATAGAAAGTACTTCAACTATTTTCAGAATTTATTTTATTTTCCAACAATTTAAATAGATAGGGTTAATAGAAAGGGTAATAATTTGTTAATCAAATAGGGTTATCCTCAGGCTAAGAATTCAGTGTGTATTCTTATCTTATTTATTAAGCATAGAGAAAGTTGGTGTTAAAAACTAAATTAGAAAATCTTTTTACTATGTGTTCACGAAATTTTCCCCCTGAGTTTCAACCAGTGATGGAGTTGATTGACATTTTTTTCTATTAGGAAAAAAAAGCAGGTGTGGGAGAGACAAATTAAACAAAAAGTTGTGAAAATTCCTTTCTTTCCAACAAGCTCTAATTAAGAGTCTTTGAAACATGTGTAAACTGCAAGTATGGACAGTCCTAACCATTCAAAAATCATGAGTCAGAGTTCCAAGAAATCATGAGGCTGACTAAAAAATTGTGAATCAGAAATTTTAGATTTTTGGTTTAGGGTATTTTCCCCCAGGGTTTTTTGTTTTTTGTTTTTTTTAGTTGGTTTTTGGTTTTTTGCCTTCTGAGTTTTTGAACCTTTCAAGTTTTTTCTTTGTAATCATGAGGGTGAGAAACTTAGTTTTGTTTTTTCAATTAAAAGCCCAGACTCTCATGTGATTCTAGGATCTGGGGGATTAAGAACACACAATATTGCAAAAGTGGGCAACATTGAAACTGACAAATGCATTGGATCCATTTAGGCTCACCAAAATCTTGTTTCTTTCTCCTAAAACAGTTGAAGCTACTTGGAAGTCGGTTTCCAAAATGCCATGGTTCCATCAGAATGTGCCTGTGAAACTGGGCATAGGATTTGTATGCCTCCTTCTCTTATGGAATTTAGGCAAGTACGAAGAGCATCTGAAACATCACTTTAACTGACAATTTACTCCGGTACATGATCATGTAATTTCCCCAGCACGTGCGCTTCGATGTTGCCTTGGGAACATCCAAAAATGGTTTTGCCATCAACCACTCTCGAAGCCAAAAGGATATGCCAACCTGCTTTTCTCTAAGGGAGACACAAAATACAGGCTAAAGGCAGGGTGCCTGCTTCTCCACTTCCTGAGGTAGTCAAAAGGCTATTACTGGCTGAAATTCTGTGGCATCACTAGCTATTGACTTCACTGAAAGCAGGACCAGGCCCCAGGAGAGAAAAGCTAATTTCTTAATCTTTGTTCCTTTCAAAGCCAGGTCATTTTAAGGTCAGTTTCTCCTTTGCTCTGCTGCTGTTAGAAATATCTTGTGGCTCTGAATGATGGTCTAGTCTGCAATACTATTGCCCAACCATTCCACAGCCACAACACACCAGAGCAACAAAGAAACCCCGGGAGATCCCTGGTTGGTCATTCGAGTGGGAAAGTCATTTCTCAGATTCCCCTTTCTCCATTTTACAGCTGCAGGTACAAAAGGAGAAAATAAGGAGAAGACAGTGGCAGTGCTGGCTACTGCAGGTAAAGCCTGGCCCACGGCTTCTGACGTTACTCTCATTGTGTGGTGTTAAGTTTGAGCCAGGAGTCCAGTAGCTAGCCCGGTGGACGCTGGTTGGTGAGTGGATTCCTGTTCAGTAATTTCCACTCAGGAACTGCAGCCCCCACAGCTGCTGTTCCCTACAGCTACACGCCCAGAAACAACTGCACTCGGTTTCTGAAGCCTATCTCCACTGCAACCCTTGGAAGTACTCAGCTGCCATCTCCCTGTTTATCCCTATAACATGCATGCAACCTGAAGACCATCTTCCCCCGTTGTTGTTCACTCCCTTTTCCCCAGATGGGCCCAGTCTCCCTCCCAACTATTGGTTCCCTTGGATTCCCTCATTCTCATCCTAACATGTACCCAAACTGGACACCGCTTCCTGTGGCAGCACCCTCCTGGCTGCAGGCTGCCATCCCATGTACCTTGTGGAAGCCACCCTGCTCATCTCCAATGGAGGCTATCGAGGAGGAGGAGTGGTTTGGGTTCTATGAGTTCATTGGGCCACTTCTGTGTCTCTTCTTTGAGCCTAGTTGCTGCACGGTGTGTGCTGCAGCTTTCCTGTTTTTCTAAATACCCAAGCGAGGTGAGTTTGTTTTTTCATTCCCACTTATCAGGGAAGAGTTAATAATGTGTTTGGTTTAGAGCTGGGAAAAAATAGTAAGAGGTTTACATGGAAAAAATGGTTTTGTTTTCCCAAAACTGAATTATTTTCTGGCTTGGGTTTTTCATCTACCTCCCCCTTCTCCCACCCTTCATGTCTGCCCTTTTACTTGGTTTTTCACTGTTTAGTTTGAACGAAACCAAACAGTTTCTCCTGAAATTGTCAGTTAGAACAAAACCTGGGCAATTTTTGGGCAGAAAATTTTCTCAAATTTAAAAAGATGACCAGATCTAGGTAGATTATTCTCCTTGGCCAGCCAGAACACCTCATTAAAATAGCTGAATCTTCATTACAATTTTATGCAACATTCATAGGGAGGGAGGAGGGAAATTTAACAGGAAAACTCTTCCAGATGAGTGTGGTTTATAAATGATCACCTGCTCCAATGTCACTTTAATGAAAATGTGCATTACCCACTAAGGGACTCCCACATTCTAGGATTGTACTGAATAACCTCGCATCACAGCAAAGCACTGAGGAATACTGTCAAGCGTACCTTTTAATTAGTGAATGCTGATACAGTGCCCTGTCTTCATTTTGACATAGCATGGCCCCTGCTGTTCTCACCTGCGTCTAGTATCAGCCATTGCATTGCACTCACAGTATATTAAGCTTCTCACAGTCACCGTAGATTGTTTTCTAGCCCTAATAAGCAATTTGATGTTTTCCCACAGATGGTAGCTTCTCACTGAATCACTTTATCTACGCCATTTAGGGGAATATATGTGTTCAGCAAATTGACAACGGCTTCCTAGGACGGTCACATGCCTGACTGTTCAGAAATGCTCCTTCTTTTTCAGAGCTGCCTGCCAAATCAGTTGATCTGACTGCGATTAACCTGACTGAACTAGTGAACGGAATGTTAAATACTGCTCTCAAAGGTAACATTGTTGTGCTATAAAAGGTTGTGAAAGAGCATGTAGGCTGTCAACTGCACTTCAGCTGAAATATGGAGCTAAAGGAGTTAAAGGACAAAGCTGTAAAAATACAGTTATATATTGTATACCTAGCAAAATATATTGCTGTATTTTTACTGTATACCTAGCAGAACATATTGCAACTGTTCCTGTAGCATTTTCTTTGTACTGTAGCTTTCTCCCCTGAAATCTGTCTCAATCCATCTCTGAGCATATTAAAAGAGAAAATAGAAATGTGTGTGTGTGTATGTATAATTATTAACAAAGTGTCTTTAGAATGATCGCTTTGATCCACATATATTGTATTTCCCTTTCATTCCTCCCCTACCACCATCTGTTTTGGTACTGGCCCCTCTAGTTTTGTTTGTTTAAAATTAAAAATGGTAATTTAAAATTATGTCTACTAGATTGCAAGGAAACCAAAATTCAAATGCATCCAAATCTACCTCTGGTCTTTGTATGATGTGCTTCAGAAACAAAATCATGTCACTGTTATAGCAGACTCAATTGCTGGGTTATAAATAGCCCATTTAAGTCATTAATAGACGTGCACCTTTTTCCACAGGTACCAAAAAATTCTTCTCTTTGCTGAGCATTACCTCTTACAGCTCGTATGCCTTCCACAAAGTTTCAGTCGCCATTTATAACAGTGGGTACCATACCGTTTTATTCTGCGCTCAAATGTATTTTCTTAGAAGGTGACTCCATCAAGATTTCAGTTTCCACTGTCCCTCTTTGCAGTTTCTAACCTGAAAAACGTTGACCCCAGCAAGTTCCCTATGAGGTATTGCTACTGTTTAAACAACCTGACGAATGACTTAACAGGTGGGTGTAAAAGCAGCTTAACTCCACGTAGGCTGGCATTTGAGTGTGTTTAAGCCGCATTGTTTCCATTTGAGCTGCAGGTTCTCAGCCACAGTCCTGCAACTTCCTTCATGAGAGTGTTGTAGTCACACTGCAGTCAACACTCAATCGTCAGTGGCCCCTTTGAAGCAGTGGAGAGACTTAGTGGATTGAGTATCAGAAGACTGCGCCCGGCTGGAAGCTCTAGAATGGAGCTGTCAGCCAAGCAGAGCAGAGGAATTGCCAGTGGGGAGCAGAACCTGCATTTCCTCATAGGGAAGGGGGAGGAGAGAGCCCGTCTACACCCTTCCAGCAATATCTGATACCTGTGGTTTAACTTTATAGTACAATTGAGCTTCTCTAGCTGCTCTCAGCTCCCTAGGCATAGTCAGGGGTTCCTCCAAACCAAACCTGCAGTAACCTCTGTGAGCCCAGGAAGGGGGGAAAGAGAGGACTGGGGTCTATAGAGCGCAGTTTAGTGGGGTGAGAAGCTTCATTGTACAAATTCCCGCCCCCCCCTCCCCCAACCTCCTCTGAGCACTGTTCAAAATACAGAATGGGTCTGAAGCCACTTCTGCCCCATTTTGTGCACCTGGTCTTTTCCCAGCCCTGGTGACATGGCATCCAGCTGTTTTACAGAACCACATGGAGCATCCCTGCCCCTTGTTCTGGGCATGGCGATTTCAAGGGCACATCGGCCATGTACACATAAGGGAACGTTCCCCTTTATGAAGTATTCAACCTCGCTGTGTTCTGCTTCATAGCATTCCTACTGATTAAGGACTTGAGTCCCTGTTCAGCAAAGTATTTACATCTGTAGTTAAATCCATTCCTATTCAGCAAAGCACTTAAGCACATTCTTAACTGTAAGTCCATTCTTAATTATCACTGAAATCAATGGCACAGCACACGCCTAAAAGTTAAGCACATACTAAGCACTTTGCTGAATAGGGATGGACTGCTGAATTGGGACCCTGGATTATAAGCCTGTTGTGTTTTGTCTTCTAGATTTTACAGCTTTACTTGTTGATATTATCGGAAACACCACCAGCTACCTCACAGAAATTTTCAAATCAACCTCCATAGTCTCAGGTGTGCATTTCTTTTTATCATTGTCCTGTCCACTCCCAGAACATAAAAAAGGCATGTTATAAAGATTAATAGGGGAGCTATCCTCACTGCTCCATCAGCAGTACCAACCTCACACAACAGGAGCGGCCACTGTAAATCAAATCACCTTGAAAAAATATTTTCCTTCAAACTCTAGTGTTTCATAATGCAATGAATTATTGCCAGAGTCTTTGTAACATAAGAAAAAATGTAAAGGGATTAATTCAGGGCTGGATTAGCGTTCTCTTAGGCCCAGTCTACACTTACCTTTGCGATTCAGCAGCAGTCGATGGGAGATACGCAAGTGATTGACGTCACTTGTGTATCTCCCGTCGACTTTGCAGCATCTCCTCTATGTGGCGTCCACACCGCGCTGCATCGAAGGGAACAGCGCTCCCTTCAACACAGCGCTACTCCATTTACCGAGGTGATTTTCCTGCGTCGCTTCCTGGATCGACTGAGCACGTCTATACAGACCGCTCAGTCGATCCAGAGCAATCGATGTGACGGCAGCGAATTTTCCGCCATCAGTGTAGACCCAGCCTCTGTCAAGCTTAGTATCACATTCCTCAAATAGTCTTTCAAACTTCCGATTTCAATGGGACAGGGAATGGCAATGTTACCTAGTACTTAAACCATAGGACTGAGACTCCGAAGGCATGGCTTCTAGTTTCAGCGCTGCAACTTACCTGCTGGGTGACCTTGGGCAAGTCACTTCACCTCTGTGTGCCTCTGTTACTGTATCTGTAGACTGGTGCTTTGAGATCTACTGATTATAAGGACTAGATTTTAATTAGTAGTAGGAGTAGTATGGTATGAGGTACTCATGGTATGAAGTACTATTCAACTTGAGCAACTGTATCAGAACCTGGCCCAAAATGTGGGTTCCTGAATATTTTTAGGGGATAAATACCCCTTTGAAAACAATTTGACTAGGTTGTTACCCTTAAAATCCTGTCAGTTGCCTTACATAACTCTGAGTCAGATTCTGACACCTTTCCTGACATCCAGTAACAACTTACTCCACGAGGAATCCCATTTACTTTAATGAGTCTGCTCATCTGAGCCAGTGCTCATCAAAATGACTAAGGGCTGCAAATAAATAATGTTAACTTAAAATTGCAGAATTTCCTAAGTATATTGACAGATAGATTAATAGAAATACTTCAGATTCTGAGGTGCAGTTCACTGGTAAACTTGTAAAAACAATTCTTGTCATATTATTTTCTATTTTAAAAAATGTATATTTGGGAGTGAGCCAGAATTAGGACAGAACTCTTCCAACCTAGGCTCCCTTATACTGGTGAGTTGCTATTAGAACTGACTTGAAATGGGGTTTTTTTCATGGAAAATTTGGACAAAAAAGAGAAAATTTTCATATTTGGTTTATTTTTTGGAGGAAATTTCAATACTGAAAAATTTCATCCAGAAACCAAAATACTGAAGCTGAAAACCAAATATTTGGAAAGGCTGTTGCATCCGGCAGAAGGTGGACTTCCTGGTTGGACCACATCTTCCATGAGGCACCATCATCTCTCCTCTTGTGCAGCAGAGATGATGCATAATGGGAGTCCCTGGCTATGGTGCATCATGGGAGATGTAGTTCAGCAAGGGAAGAGCATAGAGGAGAAAAGGAACATAAGGCCCCTTCACTACAATTCCTACGAGACACCACAGAGGCATTATCAAATAAAAATACTACAGTTTTAAAGTGAAGTATCTTTCTTCTTCAAAGAAAAAATGCAATTTTCTATGGAAAACAGGCACTTTTGTGAACAAATTCATTTAGTCAAAAACAAATCTTCTGCCAAAAACCATTTTTGGTGGAGATTTTTCAACCAGCTTGAGTAGTCACACCACTAGGTGGATTTTGGCTCCGTGATTTCAACTCCTTTAAAGTACTGCAGTATAATGAACAATGATAAAAAGCATTTGATCTATATTTGTTTTACTTTCAGTGAGTCAGAGCAATGATTCAGACTGTATCTATATCTGCGTGATGACAGGCCGAACAGGTAAATGTAGAATTTAGCCCTTTTGAGAATATAACCCTAAACTTACAACACTGATTGATTCAGGAATCTACTGCTTTAATCTCCTTTGTTATTTCTGCACATGTGTTTTTGCAGGCAGAAATCTGTCTGACTTTTGGGAAATGATAGAGAAGTCTCCTGTTATTAATTACACATTTTCCAGTAATATGTCTGCACTGCTGGGTAAGTACATCCTGAAGGAATAAATGAACAACAACATGTTTGATTGTTGCTAACTACAATGAATACAAAGATTTACTTGTCTGTTTTTATTACATATGACCCACGGGAATCTGTCTCAGAATTAGATGTAACATTGGCACATCACCAAATTTAGGGTCAGATCATTCATCAATTGAAGGCAAAACTTCTATTGCTTTCAACAGATACAACGTCTGCCCTTTATGTTCTAATCTTCCTAAATCCTAAATTCCTAAATCTTCCAGCTCATTTCAGTAGGCTGTCAGTCAGGGATCCCCTTAAATGGGAAAGGTGCTGGGCATATACGTAACCCTTTGACGTCCTTGTGGGTTGTAGAAGCGCAAAACATCACAGGATTTGACTCAACAGCACTACTTTGACCTTGAATTTGATTTCAGAAAGCACAAATAATTAGTAAGTGAACCACAGACACTTCCTAAATCTTACACAAGGCACTTAAGACCACCATCAAACATTTAATCAATGTTTAAATGTTTTAATGTTTGACTGTGGTCTTAAGTGCCTTGTGTAAGATTTAGGAAGTGTCTGTGGTTTGCTTACTGAGAGAAAAGATGCCAGAGATGTATATTTCTAATTTTAATACAAAAGCACTATCATTTAGGGGGCATATGTTGCATTTATCCCGGTTGGGGCTATGGTGGGGAATCTGCACATCTCTTTCAAAGGTGGGAGAGAGTGAAGGGGTATCTAATGGATGGCACCATGTTTAGGGGGGGGAAAGGAGAGTCTTTTCTTCTACACATCGCATGGGTGTGATGTGTGAGAAGTAGATGTAGTGATGACCCCATGTACCACGTTTTCTCCATAAGAAACGGATGAGAAGTGAGGTCTCTTGCATTCTGACTGAGGGGATCTAGAGTGAACTTGCCTGTCACTGAATTCCAGTCTCTTCCTAGAGAGATGAATAGATGATATTTGGTAACTAGTATATTCTCTAAGGTTTGGAAGACACCAGTGTTCATGCCATCAATACACATCTGGAAAAGTAAATCTAGGTGAATTTCCACATAAATTCCAACACTTGTATGAAAACAGGATCTCCAGAACTGGGGAAGGTCAGTTCCAAAACCACAGGACACAACTTCACTTGATTTAAAAGACTAACGCCATTAGCTCCCAGTAGTAATAAACTCTTACCTTCTATGTGAGCTAGCCACTAGAGGGGGATAAGACACACTTGGCCAGTTGGTACTGGAACACCTGTTCTGGTAACCTAAACAGCAGGGTAGATTGAGCTACACCTAAAATGTTAACCTCACACTGCCAGTGGTGAATTGCTCTTCTGCACAATATGAACGTCACAGGTGTTATAAGTGAAGTCAGTGGAAATTTTACCTGTGCAGGATAAAGTCCAAGAGAATTATTTCCACTATTTAACAAAACAGCAAAAAAATCGACATTTTGCCCAATAGCTACTTTTTTTCCCCAAAGCAATGGTCGTTCCTCTTAAACCAGAACCAGAGCACTAAACGTGTGTTTTTGATTTACATATCCAAATGCTATAGAATTTGTTTTAAACTATGAGCATGCTATGGCTACAACTAACTCTAATTTCTACTAACTAAAAGATATAGACTCAATTCTCTCCAGTTTAATGACCTTACGAGAGGATCCTGACAAGATCATGGATGAGCCTCCCAAAGACATTTGGACGTTTAAAAGTACGCAAGTATCCTCAGCGCTAAATATTTAATTCTATAGGCAGACTAATTGAAAAGCATTTATGATTATTATTTGGTGCACACCACTGTGTGCTTGGTGCAGTACAAAATACAGAGGCAGGCGCAGCCTTTTCCTAAAGAGCAAAATATGAGAGCTTGGAGAAACATTACAGTTCAGCCTAATGATTGGGGATTAGACGTTCGGTTCACAAAGCTTTTTTTAAATAACCTCATTGTTCACAGAAGAAATGTCTTGAGGTGGGATGTGAATGAAGAAAGTGTGGTTGCTGGGCATGTGAGATGATAGAGACTATTCAAGATTCTACCCAAATCCCACTCATTCTGCCCACAAACCTCTCTTTCTCCCCAGTCTGCCTGCTCTTTCTCTAGCTAGATATCTAAGGCATTTAACTTGGCCTCCATTATTATAGTACCTCACAGTACCTTGTGAGGTAGGGAAGAGCTATTTATCCCCATTTTACAAATGGGAATGAATGCACAGAGGCTAAGTGACTTCCCAAGAACACACAGGAGGTCTGTGGCAGCGTAGAGACTTGAACCACATGCCAAGTCCTAGGCCAGTGCCCTCACTACTGGACCATCTTTTTTCTCCCAGCTCCCTCTAAATATTTATCTTTTCCCTTCTCACAGACACTTTTCTCTGAACCCCACAAACCCTTTCCCTTTCCTTCTTGCTCAAGCCTCTCACGCCAATACTTCACTGTCTTTCACAGTCCCAGTCTCAAATCTCTCCACCCAATTTCCCCAATCCTTCTCAAATCTCAGCTTCTGCCCTCCCACTCTCACCAAACTCATCCCACTCTTCTTTTCCCTCACATGCCTGTCACATAATCTCCCACCTTAACCCTCACCTCTTTGTTCAGTAGTAGAGCTGGTTAGGCCATGATCAAACATTTTCTGTGGAAAAAAAATTAACATTTAAATTTGTTTTTTCAGTAAACAGAAAACTTTTCAGTAAAATGTTTGTCTTTGAAAACTTTTTTTTGTCTATGGTTTCCAGGTTTTCATACAGAAAACAGAAAATTTTCAATGAAATGAAATTGTACCATGAATTCCTCCTCTCCTGCCCCCGCTCCCCCTCCCCTCCCCGCCCAGCCTCACTAACAAGGTCAAGCATTTGCCATTCAAAATGGTCTAGGAATTGATAAGTTGTACCATATGTACTGTAGACAAGACTGTTCCCCAAAGCGTTATGTTTACCATTTTGGCATTGGCTGTGTTTTACTAGAAGCTCACATCAAAATGCAATCAGATAATAAAATCCTTCCTGTCCCTTTATGGCTTTAGCTACAAGGATGCCATCCTGGGCACAGACTGTTGCACCGAAAGGAGATGAAATCCTCTCTACTAGATTTTCCATGTGGCCAAAGACGGTTGGTTTGAAAGGATCTGGATTTCCAATTCTGCAGATGCCCTTGTGGTCACAGACAGATGCTTCAAAGGGACATGGCACTACAAAGCCACCTCCTATTACCATGGAAAGTTATGATATTTCATCCAAAATGCAGCCATCAAGTGAGTTCAGAGAATGGTCTGCAGCAATCAGATGCCTGGGGATATAAGGCGACCTCACTCACTCATGGGTATATTATGTCTTTTGCTTAATCTTCAGAGAAGCTTAAAGGTCAAACCCTGCTCGTCCGGTCACTCAGTTTGTCCTCCCTGCCTGTATAGGGAGTGGATTGGGGCAGCAGTTGTAGAGTGGCTCTTCAGGCGCTCTGTAACCTGGAGAAGTGATTCTTCCTGGGCCAACTTCCTATCTCTTGTAGTGCTACTCAGGGGCAGTGTGCCGGAAGGAGAACGTGGGCTTAACAGAATGGGGTAGGGAAAGAAAAACAACTCCTATTAGATCCAGCCATGAATTTTTTGTGGCTCTGGGCCACTGAAATGTTACTTCCTGAGGAAAAGCATCAAGCTGGTGCTGGTTGCCAGCTTAAGAAAACAGACCTGGAATTCAACAAATAACATCAGCCCCAGCCTATTCCTGTCATTTTCAGGGAGCAGCCAGCTGGGGAAGTGTCATAGGGGCACAAAAAACCATGGGAACTGTTCTTGTGACCCTTCAGACATTAAAGCCCCAGCTTCTTTCTGGTCAGAGGATGGGAAGAAAAGCAAGTCAGGCTGACAATACCTCTAAAGGCCAAATGAGAGCTGGGGTGTGTGTATCAGGACAGAGCTTGTCTGCACGGAGCTCAGTGCTCCAACAAACATAGTCAGCATCCAGCACACGTTGCTTTTCGCTCCCGTGTGTCACAGTTGAAAAATTTTGAGTCAGCCCAGGGAAGAGCATAGCCCATGATTTCAAAAGCAACCCGTGATTTTTCATGGAGATGGTGTGATTTTGACAAAATTGCAGCAGAACATTAGCAGATTTGTATCACACACATGCTTGGTTTCCTGCCAGTTTTCCCTTCCTGCTCTTTGGCAGCTCACCTGGTGGGCTAATGGGGAACGGAAAGCCTGGAAGCCATGCGTCCGAAGCACTGTGGCTCCCAGCCCAATTGGATACCCAGGGTTTCCATGCAGACTACCCCGAACTGGAGACCCAGGACTTCCAACGTCCCTGGGGGACTGCCCTGGAGCTGGGGTTCCATTCCCTTCCACAGAGCATTTCTAAACGATGGGTTTTCTTTCCAAATTGGAAAAAAACCTGATTCTGAACTATGAAGATTCCCCACGAAATGGAATGACCTTCCTCCATACCGCTCTAGTCTCAAGTTGGCCACCCAATAATCACTAGATGTTTTTGAAAAGCTAGGCCATAATTATTTCCCATAGACATATGTTATGAGACTGGTATTGAATTAGCTCAGAAATCAGGATGGAAAATTTAATCCGCACCCTTTGTTTCAGCAGCAGGAACATCTTCACCAATGCCCTCTACTGCTGCCAAACAAATGCAGGATTTGTCAAAACCTCTTCCTCTTTCTAGTGAGGAGATTTCATCATTGTAGCAGAGCTAAGTAAAATTATAGGGACTGTTCTATAGCAACTACTTACCCAGCCAAGGCCTCCACGCTCTTGACTCTTTCTTCTGCCTTTTTCACTCCATCCAAGCCATTTAGCTATTAGCCCGTTTTCTGTTCTTCTTATGCCCAGGCCTTCTCCCACAGTGCCTTGTGTGCCTGGAATGCCCTCCCTGACATGCTTCCTGCCTTTTTCTTCTTCTAACACCTTGGAACTAACAATATGCATGTTTAACTTTACCCTTCAGTTGCTCTGCTTCCCCTCCGCCTCTCCCCATATTTTATATGCTGTCTAGTTCAATGGGGGCAAGGGTCCTGTCTCTTTCCCAGCCCGTAGCACACCAAACATGATGTTGGCATTATACAGGTAAGAAATAATAACAATTAGAATGATATTGAAATGTGCTTGGTTTTGTTCCCATAGCTGAAAGATATTCGTTCTGGACACAGCCAGCTTCTCCTGAAGTAACCAAAGTAGCTATCCAAACAGAGTCGGGTAGGTTTATTTTCATGTACAAGAAGGAGGGTGTTTTGAGATAACCAGTAAAAAATGCTGACTGATATATTTATGGTAGAGGAATTAATTAATTTGTCCCTTTGTGTGTGAGCATACACATATATAAACAGATGATTTGTTGAATGTGTGTTTCTATTTGGTCTGCTGATCCTTCGCTGAACCTGCCATATGTTTCTATTCAAATGCCCAGGCATGTTATATCCTTTTTCTCTTCATTTATAACAGATCTGCCTTCATCAGCGTTGTCTACCCCTGCATACAAGCCAGAAATGTTACCACAATTGCATTCAGCTTCCAGTAAGTACTTGCTGTCTGTACAGCAAAAAATGGAGGCGCTGACGATATACCCTTGCTCAATTTTTCTCATGTGGAAAGGACATACGTGTTTTAAATATGTGATAGTATGTCATATTTTGCTGTTACATATATGCACTCCCATATATAAAACGGGCCACTTTCACATTGGTTCATTTGTGAGTCACATAAATCTAATATATAAAACGTGTTACTAGCACGGTATTTGCCTATGTTACATGTATTGGTTTTAACGTTGGGGAGAATCTGAAAGCTTCCTTATTCAAAAGAAAATAGCGTGCTTCAAAAACTCTTATTAGTAAAAGTCAGTCCCTGTTACTTTAAACACTGCATATAATCTACTGAACCTCAGTATGAGGCTAACCTCCTCTGGTGAAGTAAATACCAGCAGCTTAACAATACCCTTTGGGGCTAGGTTTTCACAAGAGCTCAGCACATTAGGTGCAGGTTTGGTGTGTAGCTCTGGCCACAAGTGTCACAATGGATGCTGAGCACTTTTGAAAACCTGGGACCTGTTTAAATGGCTAGAAGGAGCTCTGTTGAAAAATTTAGCCCAAACTGTAGGTGCTGAACTGGTGAAAATCTAGCCCTGAGCTCCTTTGAAAATTAGCCCTGCACTATCTAGTCCACAGTTTACAACTGGATGGCGTAGTGGCACAGAAGTAGACTCAAGATAAATCTACATAGCAAATTGAGTCAAAGCTTTAAACATGATTCAGGGAGCAGAAGGAAAAAATAGGCAGTCAGAAATACAGGAAATCTGACAGATGTTTGCCAGTGCTTATTATAGGAAAGAAATAAACATTTGTGCTCAGTGTGTGGACGGGTCTATCTATTATTATACCGTATTCTTAAGATAGGCAGAAACAAGTGTCTAGTGTGATTGTTGAAGTGGGAAAGAAAAAGCAACTATGGCCACATCTTTCCATCCTTTTTTTGAAGCATAACTCCCATTGGCTTCAGTAAGAGTGTGGTGCATGGATATGATTCTTAGAATAGTAACATTAAACTCATAATACACATAAAGACATAAGCCACTTAAGCCAACATCTCATTCAATTTCAAATAACCCACACTTCAAACCCCATCCAGTCTTCTTGTCACATGGTTATTTAGAAAGAATTGTGTGGAGCCAAACTTTCTCCAAGCTCAGGAGTTAGGCTTTGTCCGGCGTTCATTTTAGAGCTAGCCCCAAGCTGAGAAATTCAGAGCTCTCTCAAAAATCTGAGCTCTCTCAAAGTTCAGGGCTGATTGGATCATGGGTTTTATTTCTGTCTCATTGCTGCCTTTGCTGAAAATTATTCATAGAAGAAATAAAAGAAGGAGATGAAAAGAGGGTCAAAGGAAATGTTATTTATAGTGTACAAAAAAATAATTAACTCCACTTCTTGAAGTTTCATGCCCTGTTGCAGTTCTTCTCCCTGTTGGTTCCACATTTAGGCCTCGCTGTGTAGTACTTGAGTCTCCTGGTTGTGGTGAGCTGTACAGAAGCTAAGGGAAACCAAACTTTAAAGACAGTTTCCCCAGTTGCAGTCAGTGACTGGTAAAACTCAAAAAGTTATTAAGGTTTGAGTTGGAAAGGCCTCAAGCATTTAGATACATCTTACCTTGATCCATGGGAGTAGCTCCTTTGGTAGAAGAGTGGAATTGGTGGTTTGGGGGTTTTAATCTTGATTTTCACTTGCTATTAATTCCTTCACTAGTTGTTGCCTAGACTGGAATGTGAATACCTCATTTTAAGATTGTATGTTTTAGGCTAAATTTTTTCAGAACCACTTAAGCCACTAAAGTTAATGGGAATTTGGCATCCAAGTCCTACAGACAGCTTTGAAAAACAGAGCCTTAACCTCACTTTATTCAACTCATCTAAGCTATCTTTTGGGAGTGGTCACTGAACTCAGTTCTGTAATGATACCTGTTTTTATAATGTGACTTTGAATCTGGAGCATCCCAGAGTGCCTTTTCAAAGGGCTCATTCAGCAATCTCTAGGGTGGAACATGAAAGCTGTTTAATGGTGCACAGGAGTGCTCCATAACAGTGGAGGACAGGCTGTGAAAAAGAAAAGCATGTGTGTCTGGAACAGTGGAAGGAATTTAATTAAGCAGCATGCAAATTCCCCAGTTGGAATCTAGCCAGGACCCCAGAGGTTCATTCAGAAAGAGCCATGGATATTTGATGCCCATGAGTGTTCAAGACCTTGACTCTACTGTTCATTTAAAAGCCATGCAACATAGTTCCCCCAGACTGAGGCTGGCACCTTTGGCTAGACAGTAATGCCGAGAAATATACCGAATCATCAGACCACGTACTACAGCACCTTCTTAGTCTCCTGATCAGCTGCTGAACCATCCCTGTTTAGCTTGGTGCAATATGAGTGTGTCCTGGCATAAGGGGGAATGGCTGCAGATGTTTTGCTGGTGCTTGATAGATTTTGCATGTTTTTTTCACTGGATTCGCACCAATTTCCTGTCCAGCTGCAGTCAAATTCCAGAAAGGTGACTTCTCCTTTTATTATTCGTACTCATTTAATTCTCATTCTCATTTGCGACAATAGTCCATAATGACTGGCATGGACCTTTTTCCAATCAGGCAACACATCTCTCAGTCTGAAGACTCCCACCACAAAGCAAACATCCTCCTCTCCTCCCCACCTGTACCACTGATTCCCCTTGCCCGCTGCCTACTTTCAATCTGCCTACCCTATCCTGCTTCCTCTCTATGTCCAGTGTTGCACCCACCCCGCTCTCCAGCTCCCCACTAGTCTTTTCCCCCCAACCTTCCAGAACCCTAATATTCCTCATGATGGCCTACCCTCTCATGCTGGTCCTCTTTACCCTGTGCTCACCCCAAGGCAACCCTCTGTCATCTCTCTCAGCTGCTGTGGATTCCGGCTCCATTCCTCAGTTGCCATGATCAAAAGCCAGGCATGATGGGCTGAGTGTACTTTCATTCCTCCCGCCTCCATGTTCAGTTGTCAACTGTTTTTCCATGACATGAAATTCTCTCATCACGTCTGCTAATGTGAGCTGGTTGGGTGATGTAATGCAAATTTATCCCGTGTCTTTCATATTTCAAAGCATTCAATGAGCCAGACTCTGATCTCTCCTGTCATGGTTTGCTCTGCTTTGGTGGGGGTTTGTTTGTTTTTTGGTCCTTCGATTATAAGCTGCTCTCAGAGAGGAGATTTGGTGGATCCCATGAGGCTAATTCATGTGATCAAAATGAAATGATTTCTGTGTTCCCACAGACAGGCCAGGCTGTCAAGCATAGTGGCAGGGTTTCTGTGCTGAGCCAGACCTTTTCTATCTGGAAGGGTGATGTTAACTTCCTACCATTTCTGGTCCTGAAGAGATCAAGCAGATGTTCCTGATGATAAATGTAATTTTATTGTGTGGGAGAGTAAGGCAGGGGGAAGAACCACCAACCCAGCATTCAGAAGTGAAAGAAGTGGTGGGAATGGGGCATCAGGGAACCAGTATATTAAAGCCCAAGGGTTTCTCAAAGCCACTTTCTGTAAATGTAATCCAAAGAGGCTTTTTGCAGGCAGGAGTCATTCCACATCTCACAGATGAGGATCTCCAGCGTCCATAAGCGTTGACATAGTGGCTCAGGCCCATGGTCTATCTGGCTTATTTGGCCCTCATTACCATGGTAGTTAAGCACCTCGCAATCATTAATGTGTGTTTCCTCAAAACAGCCCCATGCAGCAGGGCTATGCTATTGTCTCCTTTTACAGATGGGGCTCTGAGGCCAACTGACTTGCCCCAGGTCACACAGGAAGTCTGTGGTGAAGCAGGGAATGGAACCTGGCTCTCCCAGCTCTGAGGCCAGCACCTCAACCGCTGAACCTTCCTTTCTGACTAGCCAACTAGTCTGTGTCTGACACTGACCAGCATCAGATGCTTCAAAGGAAATGGGAAGAAACCCCATTGTAGGCAGATGTGGGTAATCTGCCCCCAGTGAAGATCTCATCCCAATCCCTAATAATTAGAGATTGGTTTGAACCCTGAAGCCTGTAGTTTAATATCCCTTCTAATTTTTTCCCCACCATTAACTATTCTAACTCTGGCTTTTCTTGTTACCCATATGAATGGCCATTCCCTCTTTGATTCTTGTGAAATCTTGGCTTCAGTGTCATCGTGTGGCAATGAATTCCACCATCATATATTGTTGAAGAAGTATTTCCTTTTATTGGTTTTGAATTTGTTACCTTTTGATTAATTGAATCTCCCCTTGTTGTTGTGTTATGAGAACAGGATAACAGGATCTACCTTCTCTAGACCATCATTATTTCATATGCTTTCATAATGCATCTTATCTCGCTGCTTAACCCGTTCTCCAGATCATTAATGGATCTGGCTCCTAAATCAAGTCTATCATCCTGGGCAATCCCCAGGCAGAAGCATGGCCAGACATAGACCATGTGTATACACAGCTCTTACAGTAAGTAGTTCATCTCAGTTAAGCCCAGCCACATTCCTCACATGGCTGCACTCTCTCGCCTGTAGATAGTTGTGATGATTTCTCTGCTCACAGAGGATCTAATGCTGTCATCATCAGAGAAGAACACCCATTGGCTTCATTGGTTCAGGATCAGACAAAGAGAATATTGATTGATGTTCACACGTAGACAGAACCCCAGCTCCATCAAGCACACATTAAATTAGTCATAGCCTTTGACTGCTTCAAAGTGTTGTTATAAAATTATAGTGTTTTTAATATTAGGAGAGGGACTATTCATAAATCTTTGCACTTTAGATTTAGCATGGCACAAGACAGGACATGGGAATCTTTGTGGATCCTATCTATTGCTTGGCATTCCTAATTTTTCATAGATGGAATGACTTCAAATAGACTAAGGACCACACCAAGATGGAGTCTCTTATCTCTCCATCTTGCAACTGAATTTGCTAGCATGAACCCTTTTGTCCATGCAGAGCCTCACTGAAGTCAGTGGGACTCTGTAGCACCAGCGGATCCTGTTGCAGGAGTGAGCTCTTAATGCATGTCAATAAGCTGGCCATTGACTTTGTGGATATTGATCTCTGATATCAATCTAGGAATTTAGGCTGCACTCCTCACCATCCCCATGATATTTGAATGCCTATGTAGATGTGATAGGTCAGATATTGACTTACTTGTGTGCTGTGTGCACATAGAAGAGAAGTCAGTCTCCTCCTACCCTGCCCCAGGCAACGTCTGGTTGCCCTTCCAGCTCCCGTGCTCTCCTGAGTGCAGGGCTTGCTCTCTTCTGGCTCCCCTTGGGGGCCAAGCCACTTCAAAGAGGGTGGGGGGGAGTAAAGCAGTGGGATTACGTCTGATGACTTGTCGAAATTATTGCTTCTAATCATGTTTTGATTTTCCATAGCATCTCATGGGTGTTCAGTGGGTTCTAGGGTCTAGAATTAGACTGGATTTCTTGGAAAGTATTATTAATACTCGGTGAATAATAATTTATTCGTTAAGCATTAACAAAGTGTTCGCCTATACAAGACACTAAAATAGTGCCTGAGCCTGCCCCAGAGAGCTTCCAGGTTAAAAGACGACACAGGGAAGACAAGAGGCATTGGCAACCGCACAAAGGAAGGAGGGAATCTGTAGAGGCAGAGATTACTCCTTCACCACACTGAGGCTCACTTCATTTTTCAAAATCGAGAATGCATCAGCTGCTGAACGAATCACACGGAATTAATGTTCTTCCACTGCCTTTCAGAGACGTTACAGTCACACTTGCCGCTCACAATGCGAGTGGATCAGATTGGGATCAAAGACACATTGTAAACCGTGCTGCAGGCATTTGAACAGAGTAGCATACATCCTGTGACTGCCAGTTAACATATGTGTTTTCTGAACAATCTAAAGTAGGTATGAAACTGAAATTGCGCTGAGAGAAATGCTGTGCGTGGGGAGTTGTGACAAGGATGCAGGTTTCAGGAGTGTGACAAATGTATTGCATCTCTCTAAGATACTTATCTGGCCCCCATAACCAGAATGTCTCACAGTCTTTAATGTACGTATTCTCACAACAACCCTATGAGTTTGAAAAAGTAGGACCTCATTTTACAGATGGGAAACTGGGGCACAAAGTAGGCTAAGTGTCTTGTCTGATTTCACTGAGAGGTCTGTGGGGGAGCTGGGAAATGAAGCCAGCTTTCTTGAGTTACTAGGCCAGTGCCCTATCCACTAGACCACCCTTCTTACCATATAGCCAGTATAAGCCAATCATGTGCTCTAGGTTGTGTGGACAACCAGCCATGCAGTATAAGTCTGGTCTTTCTCACCTTGGCTCTCAGGGGTGAGGGAGCGCTCAGCACTGTGTAGGGAGAACTACATAAGATAGGTAGGCCTCAAGAGTCAAGTGCTTCCAGCACTTAAGCATTGCTGTTACTATGTCATAACTTCACAGTAGAATTCTGGACTGCAATTCTAGAATGGCATTTGGATGCTGTGGCTAAAAGGTTCTGACTGATGTAAGTATCATCTCTTCATTACCCGGGTGGGACAGGGTTTATACCTGTAGTGAAATGGACAATGCTCTCATGATTTACATGGCTAATAGAATAAAGGATAGACTATCAATATGCTGTTTCTGGAATACTAACAGGCAGATCAGATTAGAACCTAGAAGGAAGAAAATAATGACTTTTCCTGCACCATGCAGGCCATCTGATTGCATGAGCCAAGAGACCCTTTTTCTAGCTTTATCAGCAATGATAAATTCATGGATTCATACATTGTAAGGCCAGAAGGAACCATTTTGATCATCTAACCTAATCTTCTGCATAGCACAGGCAAAGAACCTCACACAGTAAATTCTGCATCGACCCCATGACCTCTGCTTGAGCAATAGCGTATCTTTATAAAGACAGCCAGTCTTGATTTCAAGCCTTCATATGACAGGTCCACCACTTCACCGCCCAATGTGTTCCAATATTTGATAACCTCACCTAAATTTTGCATCTTAGTTATACTCTGAATTTGTCTATTTTAGGCTTCCAGCCTGGGGATCTTTTTATACCTTGTTCTGCTAAATTAAGAGCTGTCTACTATACTTTGTACACAGCATTCAAAAGTAAAGGTATGAGGTAGAAATCCTGAATGCATCATTTGGGAAAGAGGAGGGGAAATAAGGTGAGTCCGTGGGAAACAAATCCAGTTAAACTTGAGAGGATCTCTTAAAGTCTGAAGTACTTATGCAGACCTATGGGTGTGTTTGAGCACATAGGAAAGTTAATATGACTATTTCTGAGGTGCAGATAAACAGGTACCAATAATTTGATACTAATACAGTTTCAAAGGAGGAACCATGGGATAAAGAGGGACACTGGAGTAATAGTAATAGGATGAAATATAATAGTGAAAAGTGCA
>ML675632.1:4451301-4484928 GCA_007922155.1 Mesoclemmys tuberculata | reverse complement strand
ATTGGTCCCTTCTGACCTATGAGTCTATGAGTCTATGAGACTTTGAGGAGGACTTTCCTAGGAAGGTTTGTGATAGATTAATTGGAAGCATATGGAAAAATAAAACAATGTTTGGACATTGTCAGAAGGAAATCATAGTAGTTTGAAATGATTTTCTAACACATCAAAATAAGACAAAACTTCCTGTGATACCTGCTTAGTCAAAATAGGGGAAGCGATATGAAAAATTGACAGTGTGGACTGCAGTCATTTTAAAGGCAAACACTGCTTCCTTGTGGCCCTTTTGTGCTAATCATGCTGCATGAGAGATGGAATTAGCATGTTGTATTCGGTATGCAAATGTCTCCAAAGCAGCATTCTCACTGAAGGTAGAGAGGGTTTTATTTTAGCATCCCCTGCGTTCTTTATGCAGAGACTTGGAAACAAAACCTTGGTTCAGATTTCCTTGGCAGGCTAACAATGATATTTCTGATTCAGGAAAGCTCTTGAGAATATCAACTCATACTCTCTTCTGCCTGCTCGTTATTGATTCACAGCGAGCCATTACCTAAACGTGGGCATGTGTGTCATGCAGCTGCTGCTGCAAACATCCAGTTTTCTGTAGTCAGGAATGATCACTTTTCTTCGTGGTGTTAACTCTAAGTACATCTTAGTATAATTTGCTTTTTGCCTGTATGGGAGTTTGGAGTCAGTGTTCTGGGCACCCAGCCATTTTTTTGTAGTTTTTCCCCAATTGTTTGGTCACTGTACTTTGTGCTTGCACTCTTCTTATTTTAATAAATTTTATTAAAGGTAATGTTTAAAAGTACAAACAATTCACAGCGTTTACACAAAGAATTTCTGGACATCTGGGTATAGTGTACAGATTATTAACGAGAGCAGGATTTGGTTAGAAGTTTTAACAAGTGCAAGGAATACATAATCTGCAGTAACCCAGATATAGGAGTCGGGGGATTGATTTGAAAAAGAAAGCGATCAGTAACTCGGGAACATCACTTATTGCGGGGGTTACATAGGATGTGGTTAATGGGGAGTAGATATGTCCAT
Source organism: Mesoclemmys tuberculata (assembly GCA_007922155.1). Taxonomy (NCBI): domain Eukaryota; kingdom Metazoa; phylum Chordata; order Testudines; family Chelidae; genus Mesoclemmys; species Mesoclemmys tuberculata. Next base: position 4,483,881 of record ML675632.1, on the reverse strand, counting down.
AGGAGTGGATTGTCCCTCATTGAGTCAGTGATATGCTGTAGATAGTCCTTTAATCTATAAATTCCTGTCGGTGGAGAGGAAGATCTTTCAGTCTTCCTGATGCCAATTCACAGTGGCGCTTTGGCTTACTCATCCCGATACTGTCTGTGCACGGTGATGTGTTGAATGTAAATATCTCGACCACCTGATGGTATCGGACACCATGAGGTGCCGCATCAGCTGGGCGTAGCGCCGACCAACACTGCAGGCCCACAGCACACACTTGTTGCAGGGATCCCAAGCACCCAGAGCTCCTACGATCAAGGCGTGGGTCTGAACCTCGTAACCCCTTGCTCTCAGGATGTCGGCCGGGGGGGTGCACTTCTTCTCTCCCACCTGTTACTCTCCTGCCTGGTCTACACTGCACAGTTAGGTTGACACAAGGCAGCTTACGTTGACCTAGCTCTGGATGTGTCTTCACTTAAATTTGGCTCCTGATGATGTTAGTGCCTCACTACACTAATTTAATAACACCACCTCCATGAGGGCCATAGAGTCAGGGCTGATGTACTCGACGCAGTGATAGTGTAAACTGTGTGTTACTTGCTGTTACTGGCCTCCACGAGCCGTCAGAAATTGCCCCACACTGGCCGCTCTTGTTACTGTAGTGAACTCTGCTGCCCAGGGGTCAGATAGTCAGCAAGCCGTCCCGCCCCCTTAAAGCCTCATAAGTTTTTTAAATTCCTTTTCCTGGTTGCCCATTTGGCGCGCATACCTAGCCGCTCTCCACTGTTGAGTTTGACTGCCCAGCTGACCATGCTGGCTACCTGCTGCAGACGTGCTACTGCCTGGAGTGCACAGGAGATGTTGGACTTCCTGGGCCTGTGAGGAGAAGAGGCTGTCCGGGCGCAGCTCCAAACCAGCTGTAGAAACGTGGACATCTTTGAGCCGATTGCTTGGGGCCTGCAGGAGAATGGCTTCAGCAGGGTCCAGCAGCAGTGCCATGTGTAAGCTCAGGATCTGCGGCAGGCGAACCGGAAGGCCAGGGAGGCCAACGGTTGATCTGGTTCTGAGCCACAGACCTGTTGCTCTTACAACGAGCTGCAAGCCACCCTCGGTGGAGACCCCCACCACGAGCACTGGGATACTTCCAAGAAGCCCAAGTCGTGGGCCCCTGCCGTGAACAGTGAGGAGGTGAACGAGGGAGGGAAAGAGTATGGCAGAGAGACGACCAGGAAATGCAGCGAACCAGGACATGTTTTTCTCTCTACCGCAGTCCAGACAGTCCCGACAGTCGAGCACGGGCAAGCCTGAGGCAGGGGAAGGAGTCTCTGGTACGTACGCAGTTCGCTTTGAAATTACAGGGATGGCCCCTCGAAGTGGCAGGGCGCATCTGTTGAGTTGCTCTTTTTTCCCTTGTGCTAGAAGGAGTAGTAGAACTACCAAGCGAGGTGGAGTTCCCCTCTGCTTTTCATCCCCCTCCAGAGCTAGGCAGAGGGAGGCCACGCAGAGCTGTTTGTTTATGTCCCGTGAATCCTCCATAGAGATCTTGATGAAACTTTCATGGAGGGATGCTGCCATCCTCTGCCAAAGGTTTCTGGGGAGGACTGCCTTTTTTTCCCCCACTGCGGTAGGACGCTTTCCCACGCCACTCAGCGATAACTTTGCCAGGCACCATTGCAGTGCACAGGCTAGCAGCTGTTGTGCTCTCCCTGCCTCTGTTACCCTCAGGAGTGAGAGCAGCTAAAATTACCACTGCCTGTACAACTATTCTCAGACCTGTGAGCTACTCCCCCCCTTATTTTCCCAGCCCCCTCCGAGGGCCATGCTCACCATGGCAGGTGCTGTGACTGCTGCCGTGCTGTATCAATCCCAAGGAGCAGTGAGAATGTCATGCTTACAACTTGTGGGGATCAAAGGGAGTGAGTTCAGTATCCTAAGTTTCAAATTCCATTGGGAATACACAGACGACGGTTCCCCTGTGTGTTGTATCTACGGCTGCTGCCAGTGTGGCCCTCAGGGTCTCCCCTCCACACCCGTGGAACGCCCGAGCCAGAGAAGGAGGAGAAAGAAGAGGACTCCGGGTGACATGTCCTGCAAGCCTGTGCTGCTTCAGAGAACGAGACCAGGGCCTGGAGGATCACCCTTGCACATAACCTGGAGAAGGAACAGGGGAGGAAAATGCATCAGAAGATAATGTGGCTTCTCAGGAAGCAAACAGAGATGCTGCTGGCTCTGGTAGACCTGAACATTTAATCCCAGGATTGCTTCCCTCTGCTGCCCATTGAGAACTCAATAACAAGGCCTCCCTAACCCCCCCACCACATTCCACATGGCGTCCGGGGTCACTGCACTACCTCTTCCACTCCACCCTGGGGACCAGTAAAGACAATCACAGTTTCATATATGCCGACCTGTGAAAGCCACGATTGGTGTCTGTGTACCTGACATGGACAGAAATGGGCTTTCCCCTTCATAAATTCGTGGTCCCTGAATGTATTAAGTTTTAAATGCTTTTTTAAATTGTTTTTGTTCATGTTACTGAATAAAATTTTATTGTTGGATCTTTGTCAGTTCACAAAATACGCTGTCTGGTGCTGAGCACGTCTGACATGCACCGATTTCCTATTACTTCATTTATTTATACTAGAACTATACCATCATTCACAAATAATATTAATAGGCAATGTTATATTTCTGCACACACAGCAATCACTACACGATTCATATCAGGCTGCAAAAGAGCAAGGCCTCACGTACACACTACAACAACGCACGCTACTCTGGCTCACTATTAAAATGTTCTTCCAAAGCCTCCCTGAGCTGCATCGCTCCATGCTGAGCTCTTCTAATAACCCTTGAATCTAGCTGTTCAAATTCAGCTGAAAACTGTGCCACCTCTGGCCTCCACCCCAGCAGAAACTTTTCCCTCTGCTTCACAGTTATTGTGCAGGACACAGAAGGCAGCTATACCATAGGGATATTTTTCTCACTGAGGTCAAATCTCATAAGAGGACAATGCCAGCAAAGGGCTTCTTGATGCTGTCCAGGTGCCCAGTGTACGGCTTCGTGAGCCAGGGGAGGAAGGGGCAGGGTGGGTCCCCCCAGGATCACTAGTGGCATTTTCATCTTCCCAATCAGGAAAGAAAAGTCCCTGCTTGCAGTTTTCTGCACATTCCTATGTTCTTAAAGATGGGAGCATCATGCACTTCTCTGACCATCCTACACTGACGTTGGTAAAGCGTTGCTGGTGATCCATCAGCACTTGCGTAACCATAGAGAAGTAGCCCTTTCTGTTGATTTACTTTGTGGCGAGATGGTCTATGGTTTAAATAGGGATATGCATGCCATCAGTTGCCCCATCGCAGGTCGGAACGCCCATTGCTGCAAAACCATTCCCTGTGTCCTGCACATTGTCCCAGTCCTGCACAGCAAGAGGCAATGCATGGCCCTGCAGGCTTGTATGACAACGGCCCCTGTGGTGGATTTCCCAACTCCAAATTGATTCCGGACCGACCGGTAGCAAACTGGCATTTCAAGTTTCCACGGTGCAGTTGCCACTCGCTCCTCAACTATCGGTGTCACTCTCATTTTGGTTCCCTGCTCTGGAGGGCGGGGGTGAGTTAGGCACACAGAGCCAGGAATGTGGCCTTGCGCATATGAACGTTCTGCAGCCACTGCTCGTCACCCAAACCTGCATTACGATGCAATCCCACCACTCGGTGCTCGTTTCTTAGGCTCAGAACTGGTGCCTCACCATCTCCAGCTGCTCCATGAACACCGGCAACAACCTTGAATTGTTCCTTTCTATGCCCCAGAGCAATCTGCCCTCCAAGGAAGTGTCTCAGTCCCCACACCTCCTCTTGCCACTCTGCAGATACTGAAGGCTCGTGCGTCCTGGACTTGCAACACTCATGGCAATAGTGCAGAGCTGTGAAGGCTCCATGCCTCTGTCAGAAATGGTGGCTAGTGAGAGACGCGCCAGTTTGAGGGGATTTTGAAAAGAAGGTGTAAAATATTATGGGCTGCAGATAAAATTATGGAATGGAGAATACTGCATGGTGTGACGTTGACCCCATGCTCCCCGTCCTCTGCGTGACTTGCTTTGGCTCCGAAACGAGGCATTGCAAAAAACTTCCCAAAACACCCTGCACTGGATGGTGGCGAGATTCACAGTGGGATATCTGCCCATAGTGCACTGCACACGGCATCGATACAAGTGCTCCTGGGGAGGACACCTACTGCTGACACACGTGGCAGCGTGTGCACGGGTACCAGCGATGTAATAACTGGGGCACTGGCTGTATGCTGACTTAACTTCGATCGACATAATTTTGTAGCATAAACAGGGCCTTTGAGCAGTAATATTTTTTTTAAAAATTCAAAGCATCAGAACCTGGCCTTGAGCTAGGTGATGCGCATGTCCTAAATAGGTGTCATTTTCACCTGTGAATAAGGCATGTTTATAGATGGAAATTGATAATGTCAGCCATGAAAAGCAATGGCGATGGATTGGTAGACGTAATTAGGCGTGAAACCTCAAATGACGGACAACCTGTAACAAAACAGGCAGTGACAAGAGGACAGGAGAGCAAGCTAGCCTGGGACTTTGGGAATTCTTGACCAGGCATTTCTACTGGAACTTACTTGCAAGAAGGAGACTGATAAATACCAGACACTAGGAAGAGGTACTGAATTTAGAAGGCTTCCAAATCCCAGGCAATGATGGTAGGTAGCTAATTATTTTGTCCTTGATCTCTGCTGTTTTTCTTCTGCTTAAATATATGTAGCCATTCCAAAAGGAGAATATATCTTATTCCCCATAGCACTTATTAGTTGCCATTGGAAATTATGGTTTAACATACCCAATGGGTGTATTTTTGGTTTCTTTGTATCCTAGAAGGTGAGAAATGAAGAATTTGTGGAGACTTAGACACGCATACTGGAATGGTGCGCAGAGGACCATGCTGCAATAGTTCTTTACCGTCAGAAAATGATTCTGCACAAAGATGTTTTTGCTTGTGGTGTTTTTTATTGTAAACTCTGTGTTATTTGGTTCAGATCATCTTGGTATTGGGATTAAATAAATGCAACTGGAGTGAAAATTGGTTTAGCAGTCCAGTGATTGGAGCAGCAGTCCTCAGATTTCAGAGAGACAGCCTCTGATCTCAGTTATGCCAGTGTAAAAATCCCACTGACGTGTAAGACTGGAAACTGCCCCTCTCCATGAAGGAAATCATGGTTATCTCTAGGATCCCAGAATAAGAGGCAGGCTAGATGACCATTTAGAACGGCTGAAATAAAGACATTCTAACTAGCTAGCTACTTATCATGGCATCCTCTGAGTTTCTGTAAAGGATCAGCAGTGCTCTGGAGACTTTTAACTGAAGTCTCAAGGGAAGGCAACCCTCATTCCAGTAATGCATCTGAGTAATGTTGCAAATACTGTAATAAATCAGGATGAGGGAAATTCCTTTACCAGACCTCTGTTTTGATCTGATGGTTGATCAGGTTGATCTTCTAATCAAGATAAATCTAGGTTCAGATGGTGCACCACCTTTGCACTTCATCCTAAGCATGCACCATTCTCAGTGACACCAGCACACCTCAGGATCAGACGCTTTGTTTGTAATTAGTCGGGGCTTGATTTACACCTAAGGATCTACAGTGTGTGGATCACAGGCATAGCCAGAACTGATTTTTTGGCAGGGCCTCTGATTAACACGGGTGGACACAAGCCTTGTGTCACAGGTGAAACAGAGGCTGATAAAAATGCAGGATGAATTGCTTAAGATCTGATTGGGTAGGCCTGCTTTCAAAGTGGGTGGGCTATGGCCAACCCGTAGCTATGCCACTGGTATGAATGGCAGAGTATCTCCAGTCCACCTGGTCCTGGCACCTCCTAGGCAGGTGCCAGACACTTTGTGCTGTGCACTGTTTGGCAATGGAAGAGGGATATGGGCAGCCTGCGCCATTGGGCACCTTGGAGGACCCAATAGAAGACTCAACCTTCAGTACAAAACTGACCTCACCCCCAAGATGGAGTAATTTGTGTGTCTGGGGAAGCCATGTCCCAGGAATGCCTGCCTCCCTTCAGACAACTATATGTTCCCTGACTTTATCACATAATGCTGTGAAATGGCAGTCAGAAAAAGAACATGAGCATGGGGGGCTGCTTTGTAACAGGGGATGGTAAGATCTCTCACACAGTGAGTGCCACACAAATGGCATGAATACAGTGGCAGTATCTTTTAAATGAACAGAGTACTAGTCCAGAAATTGACTTTTAGCCACTTTGCCAGCAGGAGGCAGGGCCTGTCTTGACATTTCCTTCTGCAGAACCAGACCCACCAGTCTCATTTGAAAACCACACTACTATGTGAATATTACAAGAAAAAACAACAATTTACGCTGCAATGTCAACATTATTAAATACTATTATATTTCCACTTAGTGAGTTGACCTGCCTTAAGCAGGGAAAGAAATCACCAAAGCAGAGAGAGTTTTCCACTGATACCTTAATGCTAAATGATTAAAACCTTTCTTCCCACCTACCTATATCTTGTCTCATAGCATTCTTGTATTCACAGAACCAGGGGTTAGATCTGGGGACTAAAAGTCCATAGCTCCTGAGTTCTCATTGCATATGCTTTCTGCAGGAAATACTGACATTTCCAAATTCATTTTCATTCAGAATACAAAGTTACATTTTCTCACAGAACAGACATTCCAGTTTGGAAACCGGCATGTTTCATTTTGATAATGTCAAAACATTACAATAGCAAATTAAATGTATAAAGATTAAATATATGATATTAACATAATTATAATATGAAAATCTATATGAAAAGAAATGAAGCGAGAATGTCAAAACAGAACATTTCACCGTTATGAAAATGGAACGAGAAAATTGAAACAATTAGCTTCAACTTTTCCCATTGAACATCTCAGCAGAATCAACGTGTTCCCACAAAACATTTTGATTTTGACGGAACTGTATTTTCCAATAGAAAGCTGTTCCATCAAAAGTTTTTTGACCCATTCTAAACTTTGGAAAATCACTTAAGCTCTGTGAAAGAGGAACAATACTTGCACACCTTAGAAGAGTGCTTTGAGCGCCTCATCAGAAAAGGGCTATATATATGTAATGCATGTGTGTGTGTATATATATGTATATATACACACACATATATGAATTACAAGGAAAGTTTAACATCCATTTCAGTATACAATCTAAGTCTAAAATTCAGACTCAATGTGGTATCATTAAACACTGTTTCTTAGAACACGAAACTGGCAGTTTTCAATTGGTATTAAATGGGAAATCGGTACATATCAAATGATATCAAATAGACAAGTCTGCACTGAACTGCTGCAAAACTGTTGTGGGGCAGAGCAACCCCGGAAGTGGAGTTTCCATTAAATGAACTGATATTGAAATGTTGCTGCCTGCATCAGCTAGAGAGTCTGATATCTGAAACATTGTGTCCCTGGACTCTTTTCTTCTAGATGATTGTTAGTTGTCAGGCATGTTTGGGAGTTTTGAGATGCAGGGATGGTCCATTTTTACTGCCAGTTCCAAAAGGGGCAGACGGTGCTGTGCAGTGATCTCTTTCAGGTTGACAGCAACTTCATTTTCCTCATGCCGCTGGATGCCATTTTATATTAAACTTCATGTCGGGGCTAGATAACTCAGGCATATTTCAACAGCGCTTCATTAAGCCAAGTGAAGGCAGGATAACCTCTCCTATCGTATAACCTAAGACTGCAGACACCGTAAAGAATGTGAGGTATTTGGATCCAAAAATGCAATTACTCCGTTCGAAGGGATTACAGCCTGTGTGGAAGGAAGCTTAGGTAGATGTAAAGCGAGATCCTTATCACAAGCGTAAAACCAGAGCAACTCAATTGAAGCCAGTTGATTTCCACAGTGTCACTGCACCCATACCGTGCATTCCATCGGCTCCACAACTTGGAGTATCCCCCTCTGCGAATGCCCCCTAAAATCATTCTTGGGGGTGGGGGCAGGGGATGGTTTCCCGTGGAATAGTCACTTTAAACCCTGCCAATGCCACAGGAATCAGAGGACTCCACGTTGCCCTCAAGTCTCCCACCATCTCCTCCCCATTCTTTGGTAGTTTTGCTACTAGAGCCTTTCCTGGACAAAGCTGGGCCTGGGACTCTCTGTTTCTGTTTGGTTTTTGGTTTTTGTTTTCACAGAAGGGAGGGGCTCTGTGTGAAATGTAAGACAAGTCAGGACTGAATTATGGTGTCCCCCTTGTTTCTGTGGAGTTGGTAGGAGAGGAGAAGGAGATCAATACATAGAGGATCCGGTAGGAATAATCGAGGCCCACAATTATGTATATGATATTTCCCATTTCCATAAGGCTGAATCACAAGAGCAGGAGGCAAAAATACTTCCCCCTGTCAAAAAAATATTTAAAAATGTAAATGGCAGAGCGTAAAACAATTAGCTTGCTAGCCAATTTTTAAAGCTTGGCTTTTTCTCAACGGTTGTGTTCATTCTTTGCTGACTTCTAGCTACCATATCAGGCTAAGTTAGTTCAGTGCCACAGCTTGACAACAATCAATACAAAAAACATGCAGTGCATATAACGGCAAAAGGCGGAGCAGCTTGTCTTTCGCTACTTTGAAAGAAAACGAAAAGAAAATGAACATTTCTTGTTTTTCAAACTGAAGAACAAATTTCACAAACTGACAATGAAGATGGTTTTCCTCCTGTCTCACTTTCCCTCCCCCCATTTTCTTTCTCCTTTTTTTCGTTTTTGCCAGTGGAAAAAAGGGAAAGAAAGGAGGGAAAAACTGAAAACCAATTTTTGTTTCTATTTTGTTCCATTAAAAAAAAAAAGAGAAAACTTTAAATAATGGAAGAAAATTTTCATTTTTTGAAATGAAACCCTATATCATAAAAAAAAAAAGCTTTAAATGGAAATATGTTGACCAGCTTTAATACATATACCTATATTCCATTCAAAAACCAAAACAAAACTAGCCTTAATGCAACTCTGTGAGCGAGCCATCAAGCACTGAAAACTATTACGTAGTGAAGTAGATTGGAATGGTTTCAGTGTTCGGTACTGCAATAGGCAGAAACAGCAACTCTGCTTACAGTGAAAGGTCCTCATAGAGTGCTGTTGACCTGTGAGCAAAAGCCTTCTCTCTACAGCCTTTGTCTGCAGTGCCACCAGGGGGAGAGCCTCCCACGCATGTGTGCATACTTGCTGTGGCTCTCATGAAGCTAGCACGAGTATAAATAGCAGGGTAGCTGCAGTAACCTAAAACGGATGAGTAAGTATGTGCCTCCATTGCTGCTACCAGCGCTATTGCAGTGGCACTGCTATTTGTCCTTGTGCTCGTCTGATGAGTGCTACCACGAGGACATGGTTCATGAGCACAGGACTCACAGCTCTAGCTTGAAGTGTGGGCATAGCCTTTGATGGAACTGAGGATTCTCCTCTCATTTACTAGAGTAAATTGGGGGGAGATTCACAGCTGGTGTGATGTACACTGTCTGTGGATGTACCCCCAGCACTTGTGCTGTTAAAGTCAATAGAGTTACGCTGGCGTGAATCAGAGAGTCAGGGTGACACTAAAGTGAAGAACACATTTAGATGGCGCTGAAAATTGTGCTTAAAAGTATTTTTAATGAACCTGGAAGGATAAAATGTGCCATTCTATTGTTCTGGAATTTCCTTTGTTAATGGTTTAAAACTAGCAGACTGTTTTTATTCATGTATGGAATATTTGCTGGGGATTTTCAGATAATAAGTTCTGAATATCATACACGATAGCTTCTACCCATTTCATAATGATCTTTCTAGTTCCATCTCTAACGGTAGTTTGTACCAGATTTCTCAAAGGGAAATATAACCACCACCCCATAATGCATAACTGTGCAATAACCTGCCCATAGAGAACCTTCGTTTTAACCTCAGGTAGTTCATGGTTTGCTTCTGTTCTCAATGATGGAGGTTTATATCCTTCATGCATTCTTAGCCTCGCTAGTGAAAGTTTCATGAAATTATTTCCTAACATTAAGTTAGCATTGTGCAAAAGCTGAGCAGGTACTACCGGTCTAGTATGTCTCTGATAGCAGAGAGGCTGAAGAAGACTAACTAGAGATGGGGAAAAATCCCACAAAGAAACAGTGAACAGAACAAAGGCCAAATCACTTTTAATTTTAATCAAAATTGAGACATTTCTGAAATCCAAGTTCTCCACCTATAATAACCCCATTATGGGTCTAGCTTAGCCCGAGGCATCATGCTTTGGTTTCTGTTGCAATAGGCTAAAAAAAATCCTTTGCCTGTTCCTTCCTACTCCACACCACCAGCAGTAGGAGATGGCTAATCAGCTGTGTACTACACACTGTGACTTCCTCAGCTACCTTGTAGCACCGAGGAACAGAGAAGATGTTTTATCCAGCCCTGATTTCCAGTCTTAGTTGCCCTTTTGTAAAGAATCTGGCCAGATGCTGCTATGAGATTACATATTTTGAAGATTATTTTTTATTAAAAAGCCTGAGTCCCTTTACCCAGGTACAGAAATTACTAAAACATGAAGATAGGTAGGTGGAGCAAGAGAGAGATGAAATCATTGCATACATTTAATAAACAACCACAAATACAATAAAAAGCACAGTGATTAAGGAAACAATGTCAGCATCCAAACGGGACTCCAAAACCCCCTTTTAAGTCACCTTAGTTGCAGACGATCTATATGTAGCTAAATGGTCCAGTACCTCAGTGTGACTAGCACATTAGTTGAAACTATATTCATGTAATTACAACCAAAGTTAGGATAATGACTGAAACTAAAGCAAAAAATCATCAGACCATCATTTTCATGCATCAGTGAAGCTAGGACCTATGGAATTAAACTATTTGGCCATGTTGAAATTCAACTGAAATGCATGTTCATCTTTTGTATTCACTTTCATGACCATGAAAGGTTCTTTAAGACCATAAGAACATAAACATGGCCATACTAGATCAGACCAATGGTCCATGTAGCCCAATATCCTGTTTTCTTACAATGATCAATGCCAGATGCTTCAACGGGAATGAGCAGAACAGGACAATCATCAAATTGTTACGTCAAAAGCCTCACTCCTCTGAAGTGTGCTAAGCCTCATTACCCAAAATATCAATAAAAACATGAGATCAAAAGTGGAATTACTGTAATGAGAGAAAGTCTTCTAGTAAAACCATCAGAAGACACCCACTTGGATCAAGAGCCTTAAAACAAACAAACAATGAACACCTGTAAACCCCATTTTTAGAATAAGAGAAAAGAATGAAATCCATCAAAATACCATTTACTTACGGCCAGTGCATCTTACAGTAGGCACAGTGCATTGTGCCTACTGTAAGAACTCAACCTTTTCTAGGCACCTGCTAAAAAAGGAAACCTTCACCTCATAATGGATGACCTTAACATTTGGCAATCAACTGATTTGTCCTATTCTACAGGTACTTGAATTCATACTTTATTTATCCCAAGTCAACCCTCTCTTCCAAGTTCCTGTTCTTTGAAGGATAAAAGTTATAATCTTTTGTTCGTTCACCCTGCAAACTACCTCCTCCTGGCTAAATCCTGTTGTGCCTTGTGAATTATTTAATTTGTAGGATGTTCTCTATGTTTACTGAACAAAATCAACCAAAAAAGTTTGAAAAAACATAATATTTACTTAAAATTCCTGTTTGGCGTGGGGAATATCTGTTGTTACGAAAACACAGTTAAAATATTGGCCTGGCTTACACAGTGCAGTGCCTGAGAATGTAAATGTAACCTAGCTAGCGCTGGTGTACTTCAATATGAGTAGAAGATACACAGTCTGCGAAGCTGGAGCCTCGCATTCACTGTCTGGTCAGTAAAGTCAAGGGGTGCACAGAACAGGGGGGTGCGGGAGGGAGGCTGCCAAGACGCTTTTTTTAAAATTTTGCCATCAAATTGAAGGGAAGTTTGAAGCCATTTTCCTGCCTTTGGAGGAATTCATTGTGTCTCTGGATACTGTGAAATCATCCCTAGCAGAGAATAAAGGTTTGCCTCTGGCTTGTGAAAATACTTTCAACAAGCAGTCTTTTTTCTTTTTGTAACAAGCCAGCTTTTTAAGTGGATTTTCTGGGTAGGATACCCTCAGAGCCATCTATAATATTTTCTCATACACACATACAAACATACACATGCTTAAAGCCTGTGCTACGCTATCAATACCTTCAGTAGAGCTTTCAGAGCATGAAACAAACATTTCCAGCCACTGCACTTGACATAACCTTGTAGAGCCTTTTGCCTTCTTCATTATGAGAAAGTGTTTTTATTTAAACAGAGAAACAAGTGAAAAACCACTTTCTGTAAACACAGGGTTTAATCAAAGCCCAACAGGGAATTTTTTGTGAAAGCCTTTTGCTCATTTAATTGCCAGTGCAAAGCAATCCAGATCTTATCAAATGGATGTTGCATTTGCTCATTAGCCTATAAATCAGACAAAGAAACAAATGTAACAGCAATGCTTACTCAGTAATATTTCAGCTAGTGTCACAGCTGCTCTCCAGTCCTTAAACAGATACATAAAAAGAGGTGCAAAAGAGTGAGAGGCTGTCATCTGTGCGCTCCGGCATATTTTGGCCTAAGGGGCAAAAATGTGAACCACACATTTATAGGAGGAGGTGTGGTATCACAACTGCACTGAGAAGCCTCAGTGATTCTAGAGATTGTCATTAGACCTCATCATATAGGCCTGGGAATCTGTGAAGCTAGAACATACAATGCAGATGATCAAATGGCATATAAATGAAAATGGAAACAAAATTACTCTAAAGTCCCTGGGTCAAAATTTTCAGCCTAGCCTGCACCAGATACCATTTAGTCCATAGACTCATCTAAACACTCAAATGCCATCCACGACTAAGGTATTTAGACTGAGATTTTCAAAGCTGCTGAAGGGAACTGGATGTCCAATTCCCATTAGAATGAGTAACAACGAGGTGTGCAAATCCTGTAGAAATTTCTGCTTTAGGCTATCAGTGACCTTATGAATGTCTGGGTGCAAAACTGTAGGTCAGCAGCCTTTGGATCCTCTATAAAGTGGAACCTGGATATAGAAAATGTCATTTATAATGAAATGGAATAAAATTCTCACTCCTTTCAGTGCATCGCAATTTACAAAACTGCAGTTCCAGTTATACTGAACTTCCATTTATAAATGATGCTCTGTAAAAAATTGAATAGGAACTCTATAAGATTATTCCTTGGTGTTGTGCTAAATAGGTGTTAGCATGAACTGAATGGAGCCCATACTTTTTAAAAACTTGATCTCATTCAAAGGTCTCCCAAACTGTGTTCTGTTTTCCCTTTTTTTTTGGTCTTACACAGGCTTGTTTTTTTATGACATGTAGCACAATGAACTGGTCAGTCAGCATCTTTCCCAAGTGCTCCGACTAGTTCAGAGTTATATTTCTTCTAGGATGTCCACAGGCAGCCCTTAAAGAGCCATCTGTGCACTCCCCTCCGGTTACCTTTATGGTTCAAAAGATCAATCCTTGCGTGATGGAGCTGTGTAAATTTTTTCAGCAGTGTCTTTGTGTTAATCAAAGAAGAAATTCAAGAAAAGACGCCATGAGGTAAATCTAGTCTTCTTTTACCTTCTTGGGATGGTTTGTGTTGCTTGCACAAAGGACAGTTTCCCATCACCAGCAGTTTGTTCTGAAAGTCTGCAAGTCTGGCCCTACAGGACCTTACAATCAAGCATGCAGAGAGGATGCATTTCAGGGAAGCATCATTCCCACCCTCTTGTGGTTGGGGTTTATGTGGGGGACAAAAGGGAGTCTGAGAGGAGGGTGTGAATCTCAGCTTCATTCAGTGCATCATTTGGAAAAAGAAGGTAACCTGAATGCTGTGTTCACAGGCCTGGAAGGCTCATAGCCTGGAAGGACTATTTAGTGACGTGGGGCAACTTTCTTTTGGCAGGTTGGTTTTCTCATCAGGTTCCCAGCTTGGAACAGCATTCCATGAAGGGGACAGGGGCAACTGTCCACTCCCCTGCTCCTGGAGCTGGTCCCACCCCTCCTAGCTCTGCTGTACTACCTACAGCTGAGAAATGGAGCGAGCACAAAAGTGATGGATTTGAGGGGCCAGCATCTTCCCTCGGACCTAGAATAGGAGACTGGGGGAGGCAGGACTCCTGGGCTCTATTCTGCCACTGAGCTGCTGCATGACCTTGGGCAAGTTGGGAATAAAGCCCAGGAGTGGATGATAACCTAATGATGTGCCTCAGTTTCCCCATCAGTAAAATGGGGATGTTAACACTTACCCGCCTCACAGGGGGCATTGTGAAACAAATGTGAAACTGCATGTAGCCCACACATTACCTCCTCTGAGCCTCCGACCAGGACTTCTAAAGTTCATAGGTGAGAGTAGCTCCAAAACCATGGCAAAGAAACCTTCCTATGACCGAACCAGCAGGAGCCTGTAGTGGCAGTTGAAAGTCAACTAGAAAAATGTGCCTCTCCCATTGGTCTCCAGCTCCCCCTGAGATGGCCTCAGGCTGCTACTTACACGGAAGTGTATTACAAGGGAGGAGGCTGCTCTGTCTCTATTGTAAATTGGAGCAGAGGAGTGTTTTGTAGCTCTCTAATTCTCTAAAAACTCAGGAACACCTGCTCATAAATTCAGTTGAAAATGTCGCTGTGAGCACTCCTCACATTTGATTTGACCAGCTTAGGAGATTGTTTCCTACAAAACTTGGTAGCTTGGCTATAGATACGGGGAAAATAGGAGGAGAGTTTGCATGCTTCCAAGATAAAAAGTCACATTTTAACGCTGCTGTGGGAGAGCAAAATCCTACTGAAGTCAGTGGAATTATATGCACATTGAATGTAAACAGTAGAGATGGTTGAGATTATTTTTCATTAAATATTTTTGGTGTTTTCAGTTTTTTCAAAAGCTTTCTTTGAATTTTTTTAGATTTTTCATCAAAAAAAATAAATTCAAATTTCGACAAAAACATCTTGACAAAGTTGGACACTTTTTGAAAAAAAAATCCGTTTAAGCAAAGAAAAAACATTTTCAGTTACAAAAATGAGTCACTGGAAATTTTTCAAACCTCTTTATTAACCAGCAGTGCAAGTGCAACGTGGTCTGACCTAGGCTAGATAACGGTAGCAGATCTACCAAGTTCATTGTGTGCTTGGGCTGATGGTAACTCCAGCCATACACCAAAAACCTATGAGCAACACATTCCTGATATGATGGGTATACACTTGAGGCATTCACTTAGCTCAAGCTATGTGAAATGCGAGGCCATCTGAAATCCCAGTTACCGACCTGATGCTGGAGCAGCACTGAACTACATATTTAATATGCTTCTCACCAGCAGGGGTTTCTCCCCATTAATTTTAAAAAAATGGAGATGTAAAAGGAACAAAAATAGCTGGTTTATTTGCAATAGAAATCTCCTGTTGGGAAAGGAAAAGTGCTGCTTAGGTTGATTCCCGAAAACCATTACCATCTGAAAAGTCAAGGCATGCCTTGAATATGCATTTTGCGATATTGAACTAATCATTCCCTTTCCCCTCTTTTTCATACACTGTGCCTTTTTCCATGCTCCTTCTCTAAGCCCAGAATATCCTTTGAGCCTTCCCATTATCTGCACTAGATTGTCTTCTCTTATTCTAAGAGGGCTTTGAACTCTGCGTGTAGCTGGATAACCCAGGACAATCAACCCTTTTTAGATTGCTCCCTGGATGTCAGGTTGGGTGGTGGAGAGGGGAAGAGGCCTAATTTTCCCCCTAACTTTTAAATATTATTAGTGATGAGCTTGTGAAAAATCAGGTACCTGAGCGCCTGAGGAGGAGAGCTATTGCACACCAGTGGCAAAGCCACTTGAACGTAACCAACAAAACACAGTCACATTGATGGATCTGAGAGAGCAATTGAGAGCGGACAATACGTTCTGTGTCAGAAGGAGTTTTTGTCTGGTTTCCTGCATCCATACAGCCCTCAAGGCTTTTCTATGTGTAGCAGGCCCATGCCAGCACCCTTGTCGTGCTGCCTTCAGGTTGTTTGCCTGTTAAACTTTTCTGTTAAAAATAGCTCTTTAAAGTGTGTTTTAGGGGTAAGATTTTCAAAAGTAATCAGCATTGTCCTGACAATGTGTAATGATAAAATTGCTATTGACTTCACTTAGGGCACCATTAAGTGCTTTAAAAAAATCCTACCCTAAATACCTAAATGTTTAAATAACTTGAACGCTACTGATAAATATAGACCCCTCAGTATGTTGATAACTCCTCTGTCTGAATATGATATTCCTGCATTGCTGTCCCCATTGATCCCTATTCCCTGAAAGGAATGTGGACAATAATATTTTAGACAAGAGTCTGCTTACTTGATTGGTGGCCCTGAGTGCTGTCAGTTTTGAAAGGTTAAGAATTTGAGAGGAAAAACTATCCCAAGCCAACTAAATCCAGAACTTCCTTCTGTGGGAATGTAAGCTGGAAATATAGAAAGAAAGAAAAGACATTTAGACAATATCTTCCATTGTTGTTTATGGTATTGTTGTAGTTCTGTTGGTACCAGGATATTAGAGAGACAAGGTGAGTGAGGTAATATTTTCTTTGGATCTATCTTTTGTTGGTGAAAGAGACAAGCTTTCGAGCTACATAGAAAACTTGTCTCTTAGAAATTGTTCCAATAAAAGATATTACCTCACCCATCTTGGATCTCAAATTAGAAAATATGTTATATTCCATTATGGGCCTAATCTAAAACCCATTGAAATTAACAGGAGTCTTTCAAAGGCCTTTAGATCAGTCCCTATCTTCAAATCTGTCTGAAGCAAATCCCTTGTAGGTGTCACTGGGCAAGCATCCCTAATGAAGTTGCACTTGTAATATGGCTGATAGGGGGCTGATCTTCAATAGGTGTGACTTAGTGTCGCCCCATTGACTCCGTGGGATTTAATGTGTACAGAGCAGGCTTCATAGTCCCTTGCAAAAAGGAATATATGGAGCCATCTTATTATATTGCATTCTTAGGCTAAGAGTAAGGTTAGGCTAACTGTGTGTTTATCTTTGAAAGCACAAGTCTTGTAAGAATTACCTGAACTCAAAATAAAACAGCAGTCCTCAAGTAATGGCAGTTTTACTTGAGTTAACACTGGGAGTTTGGCCCCAAATGGATAAATATTCGGGGACAGTATCTGATCTGACATCCCCTGGGCGTGACTCATGGCTAATTCCATTCACTGCAGTGGAATTATTCCAGATTCATAGCAACATAAGCAAGATCAGAATCCAGAATTTTATATGCAACATAAGCTTTTTGTATATTTAAACTAGAACATTCACGTGGTAAAATTTATGTATAAAATCACAATAGCTGAAAGGATATTACTCCCCTAACTTTGACTAAATCTTTAGGTACTGTATTGAATACTATTCCTGGTTCTTGAAAAATGCAACTTACATCTGTGAAAGGGTCAAAAGAATGGCTTACTCACAAAGTAAGTACACTTTCTGGTTATACTTTTACATAATCTATTCCATGTGTTGTAGTCTATTAAATGTGGAGCTATATCAATTTACAGCATCTGAAAATCTGGCACAGTAAAATTACAAAGGTGTATAGAGCTGCTCATGATCTAAAGATCATAAACGAGAAGCTTTCCATTGAAAGACTGAGTCTTTCGCCAACAACTATTTCATTATCTTTTGTTTATAAAATAGATAAGGTATAAATAAGCTTACAATATGGTTTAGAAATTCTCCTTTTGAAATATGTTCTGAGTGTGATTTTCTTTTGTTCTTCCAGCTTTAAAGCAAAAATGCCTTACAAACATCTGTAATTCTGTCTAAAGCACAGAGGGAATTTACTGCAAATAAGAAGAGCTTTGACAGTCTTTAGTAGTCTTTTTCCATTCTTCGATATAAGAGGAAATCAAATGGCTATCTATGTTAGTTACAGCTATTTGTATCAACCAGCTCCTTTCTAGAGATTTTTTTCCTCCAAAGGATTGTATAAATGATGTATAAAACCAGGCAAATTTTAAACCATAAATTTAACTGTAATGAAATATTTTAAAAAGAGTTTTAAACTGTGCTTTATAAACAATATCTATAAAGTTTTAGTGTATGCAAGCAGATTGTTAGTTTTGTTGTATAAAGTTATATTAAAGCGGTCATAATAAAAATAAATATGAAATAATTTGAAATCAGCCCTAAAAGAGCTCTCAGAGGTGACACTTGTTTACTATTTCATGCACTTTTTAGAATTTTCAGATCGTTCAGTTTTCCAGAGTAAGAGAGCTCCCTTGTTCCATGCTTTAAACTGGTGAGCTGTGCTAGCAGGAGAACACCACCACCACATCTTCTTCTATAAGAAATGCTTGTACCTAATGTGATTTCACTGCTATGCACCTATAGCGGGGTGGTCACACCGCAGCTTGTGAGCCACATGTGGCTATTTTACAGCCAAAGTGCAGCTTGCCGCGCCCCCTACTTCCTACCCCCCTGCCCGCCCGCCCCCATTCTCCACCTGCCAGACTGGGATGGAGATCGCTCAGGGCTTTGCCCTGTGGTGGGATGGTAAGGCTAGATCTGACCTGTGAGGAAGAAGGTTTTGGGGCTTCTGGCCCGTGGGAGGCGCCTGCTGGGGATCAGGGCTTCTGCCTTGCAGGGCACACCTGCCAGGGACACAGCTCTGTAGGGAGGAGGGTCTCGGAGCTTCTGCCCTGCAGGAGGCACCTCCCTTCAGCAGGAGTGGGGCTGAAGCCTCAAGGCCCAGCAGGCGCACCCTGGCTCCTGTAGTTTGGAAGTTGTCTGCGGCTCAGAGGGCCAGTAAATTTGGCCACCCCTGATCTATATTAACTCATGCCAATTCATGCCAAGAACTAAAACCTCCTGCCCTAAAAACTCCGGCTGCCTTCAATCCCTTTGTATACCTCCAGGGAACTAAAAGCTCTTGCTAATGAAAGCAATAACAACAAAACGAAATTGCACAACACTTGTGTGACAATGTAACACCTAATGCTGTGGTGAGCCAACAGTATGTCATCCAACTATTCACTTTTCAAGCAAGGCAAAAATATTGCCCCTGTTACTGGGTACAAATTTAACCCCGATGTTTTAATAACGAGAAGAAGAACATCACAACAGGGAATCATAGCGTATTCTAGAAGCATAACAAGAGTTTCTGGTGCTCCTCTTTCAAAACATATGTTCACCATAGTATCTGGTGACGGGGTGCAAGTGCTAAGCTATCAGTCTTAGCAGAGGGCTGTAGGATGCCATAAATTATAACCATAACACTTAATAAAAGTCAGACCATTAGAAAGAACAATGCTTGGTATGAGCAGTGAGTAAATCAGACTAAAAATAACAGCAATGTCATTTGTGATGGAGCTGGTCAGAAAATGCCAGTTGCTTTTTGCAGAATTAAAGAAACAAAAAATACCACCACTCACCATTTAAAAAAAAATCCCACAGAAGAGAGAATATTTGGGGAGGGGGGATTAAAAACAAAGACTTTTTTAGTTTTCAAAAAGTTCAATTTTCAGTTTCCCTCTCATTCTCCCATTCTTTTCTTGGTGAATGGCAACTTGGGGAAAAAAAGGAAAAAGGGGAGAAGTGTATGGAGAGAGAGAGAGAGAAAAAACAGAAACATAGCAAACTGGAAAGCAATTTTTCAGTTTTGTGTTGTTCCTCCAGTTTTTCATTGAAAAACCGAAAGATTTCTAAAGGAACAAACATTGTCCATGAAAAATTTCATTTTGAAAAGGGAAATGTTTTCTGTGAGAAAATGTCTGCCAGAATTTTTTTGACCATCACTAGTTTGTGTCCATGACGCTTTTGTGGTTATTAGCAACTACTGCCTTGTACACGTCTCCACTGTGAATACTAGTCCTGAGGATTGTGACGGGATGTACACCATACAAAAATATGTCTTTTGTGAGAAAACTATAGTGTTCTACATAGTTATGGGTGTCTTGTGAAATGATCCATGCTGGCTAATGCTAGCTGTCCTGAATTACAACCAACCTGTTCATATTAGTTCTTTGCAACCCACATCTAGTTTATGCAGGTGTGTCATGGAAACTTATGAAACAGAAAAAGAATAAGAGAGGAAATACAAAAGTAAGGGTCTCTGTATAAATGGACGCACTGATTATACTCACAAGAGAACATTTTCCCAAACTGGAAGGGCCCAGAAGTCAATGGCACTCAGCCTGTGGGTATATGTCTACACGGCCCATGGCAATGAATCCCTGGGCTCACACAACCATGCTAATAATAGCTTTGATGACAGCACTTTAAAGTTTAAAGCCTACACTGCTCCTTAGATTTCAGAGCCCTAGCTCCCGCCTGAGGCCAAAGGCCTATACGGCAATTTTTGCATGGGAACATGAGCCCTGGAGACCAAATCTGCTGGCCCAGGCTGAGAGGCTTGCTGCTGTGGGCTGTGTGGACGTACTCTCAGAACACTCGCATTTATAAGCGTTAGGGCTGCAAATGTGTCATGGCTTTCTTTTAAATCCAAAAGCATGGCACGGGCATGGTAAATTAAGTAAAAGTCCTGGGTTTAGTGGCTGGTCCATGACATAGGATAAACAAATGCCCTGACAAAGCTTTTCTAAGTACCTTTCAGGCCAGTCCAGCCTCTCCTGCCTCCCTGCACTAATATATTGGACTAATTTATGTTGGCATAAATTAGCATATGTCCGTTGATGTCAACAGAACTGTGTCAATTCACACCATAGGGCGATGTGGCCCCTTGTGAATTGAAAATAC
Organism: Mesoclemmys tuberculata; assembly: GCA_007922155.1. Taxonomy (NCBI): domain Eukaryota; kingdom Metazoa; phylum Chordata; order Testudines; family Chelidae; genus Mesoclemmys; species Mesoclemmys tuberculata. Next base: position 4,463,095 of record ML675632.1, on the reverse strand, counting down.
CTTTTCGGCTGCTGATTTCAACTATACCGCCATCAGCCTCACTGAGGAAACAATCGCTTTACTCCTAGCTTATTAAGATCACCCTAAAGACCATTTCCCTGACGCCTATTTCCCAGATAGCACAGAACCTACTGACACAAGGGGCGTTACCACAGCTGGCCATAAGGAAGAAAATGCGAATTGGCAAATTAAGGTGAAGACAAGAGACTGGTGTTCTGATTCCTAGCTCTAACTGCTTCAGTAACGTAGAGCCTGGCAGAACCGTGTGCCTTGCCTGGTCTTGCTGCTTGCTTGAAGGGGTCAAGACTTTACTGCTGTTGAGTCATTATGGTAGAACAAGCCGCAGTCAAGAACGCTTTGCTTTTCATTCTCATGACCCTCATCCTCCGCTTTGTTTTGCTATTGTGTCCCAGAACAGTGCCACAGTCGCTGAGCATCATGGGTATATAGGGAGGCCTTGTACATTGAGACCGAGGCCTTGAATTGGCACTGGGACTGAACTGAGGGCATGCAGTACAAGAGTGATGTGTTCTTGTTGGCTCTCCTCAATGAGGAGACAAATTCTGCCTCCTTGGCAAACTGGAACTGCTGGTGTTGCCAGCCTCAACCTCAGATACAATGACTTATTAAAGCCCCAAATGGGCAAGCTATCCCTAATTTGCAGCTAGTTTTCACTCAGATTTGGCATCTGCAATGAACATCCATTGTCCTTTGCCAGTGCTGACTTTTAAGATGATCTGCAATTGGGACTGCGAAAAGGAGTTCATATTAAATTGAGAGACGGTCTGGTCCAGAGCCCATTGAAATCAGTGGATGCCTTCCTATTGACGCCCTTTGGCTTTGGATCAGACCCATAGAGATTAGATAAAGGCAGGGTTTTCAACACTGGTGGGATGCCAGTGCTTCTAATGCTGTATAATGTTTCATTTGTCTTTCATCATTGGTCACTACCTCTTATTAAGTTATTAAAGCCATAATCACATGACCCAGAGATTTGGTAGAAGAGGGACTACAGTGAAACAATTGTTATTTAATTACAGCAGCATAATATTAAGTCAGCGCGCAGCTCAGTGAATGCACCTGTAGAAAGGCCTCTTAATATAGATCCTTTACATGTCCAGGGCTATATTATTACACTATGCAGTAGGTATAGTGACCTGCTTATAAAAGGACTAATTAATAAATGTTGAAGCAGAGTTAATAAAGCAAGTGATCACATGGGTAAGGTACACGTCCAAGTGGGTATAAATCACTTACTACTGAGGCTATTGAAATCCATTTGTCCTCCATCCAACTGCTTTTGAATAATATTCCTCAAGGTAAGTGCTTTTTCATATGCACTTTATTGTAAAGGAATTATAGAGAAAGAGAAAACTAAGAGAAAAATATTTAAGGCAGTGAGGATGCAGAATAAAGAGCAGGCAAAATGATTTAGAATATTTTACTAAACCAAAATTATTCCCCCTGTTATATTTATAGCCATTCATCTTCATAAAGCATTACAAGAGAATTTAATAAATGAGAATGGCATTGGAAGGCAATATTTAGGGGGAAAAATCAAGAACAGTAAATACGTGTATGCAAACTGATAATTTGCTTGTTCATTTGCTTATGTGAAGAACCTGTAATGTCTGATTTAGAAAATTAAAATCTAGGATAAACCACAACTGGAGACAGCAAGAGACAGACTGATTTTGGTCTCTTTTGCATCAGCAAAACTCCATTGACTTCAGTCAAATTACTTCTCTTTGACACTGGTGTTAGTAAGAGCGTACTTAGACCTAGCCCTATGTGCAATGTAATTTACATAAATATGAAACTACTGTACATGCCACATCAGTAGGGCTGTAAACATTACAGTCAATATTTGACTATCGTGGGGCCAGCTCCTCAGGTGGTTTAAATGAAGTCAACAGAGTTATGCTGGTTTCCATCAGTGGAAGATCTGGTCCATTATACAGTGTTTGTTTATACCAGGGTGACGAGATAGCAAGTGTGAGAAATCGGGACAGGGCAGGGGGTTAAAGGCACCTATTTAAGAAAAATCCCTGAATATTGGCACTGTCCCTGTAAAATTGGCGCATCTGGTCATCCTAATTTATACAATAATCCATATTTAAAAGAACTGTAAATTATTGATTAAAAATGCCTTTAAAACATTTAAATTGATTGTAGAATCAAAACAAAACAAACTTCAAATTCACCATTTTCTTGTCAATTATGGCTTCCCCATGAACAGTATTTTGGAATAGTCCATTTACTCACCTCATATAGTCCTGTAGCAAATATAGTTAATCAGTTTTAAATAGTCATTATATAAATTAAAATGTTGGGATGTCCCGTGAGACATCTTTGCTATAATATGTGCATTGGATGAATGTTAAGGGATAACAACCTGTCACATCAAGATGTAATATATGACCAGGCTACCTAAGTAGTTCACTCACAACAAATGACCCGCCTATATCAAATGTCTTTTTCCTATTACATTTAAGACATAAACACCCTCCGTAACATTTTACTTAATTCACCAGGCAAGCGTTTCTGCTGTATGACCCTTTCCACTCTTTGGATTAAAACAATGGTTATAATTCTTCTGGTGAATATGTTGATGGTATTGTACAGTGGTAAGTGACTGCATATTTTTGTCTATTTAACATTTACACCTAATACTGACCTTTTCAAGTGGGCTAGTTTTTGGACAAAGTCTTTGGATTATGGCCCTGTCCCCTCAATAGAATGCATTGAAAAAAGCTTTAGATTAGTGATCAAATGTGTTTCAGGCATTATAGGATTAGAGCAATGCAAGAAAACTTTTAAATGGGCTTATAATGTAAACACAAATGGAAATCTCCCCTTCTTCCAGTGTTTTGTAGAAAAACCCTACAAACTAGTTATATAAAAGGATTCCATAATATCTATGAATGTGTTTTAGTCTTTGGATAAATCCATATTATTCAAATACTCTGGGCTATTCAGTGAGTCCCATACATAGAATGAGGTTCAGCTAAACCATCTTCTTGAGCTTTTATCATGAATGCGATTCTTTTCGTTCTCATAAGACTGTTTTGTTCTCGTCACCATGTATGGAAAGAGTTGCTCTCCGTGAATGTTTCTGAAGTTAGAAAGAAGTAATTGCACTCACACGGAGCCAAATTCTGCTTTGACGTACTACACCAGCCTCAGTCCTCTGATTTCAAAGGGATTGTTATGGTGTGAATTTCAGTGGAGAATTGAGCCTATACAAAACACAGAAGAGTGCTATATTAATCAAGCTTAGTGTTAAGAGTTTAATATATCAATACCAGCCAACAAGAAGATCAGTGTGTTCTATTTTCTAGTATCAGAGAATCTATATAGTAAGATTCCAGGATTGTGCCTCTGTGCATGTGACTCTGAAACCTAGAATGACCGCCGAGTCAGTATGAAGTGACGGAAACAACTACAGGCATGATTCAGAGACCTTGTTTAGACTATCGCCAGGTTCAAGCATCACTGAGATTCACCATCTGTTACCATCCAATTTTTAAGTTCTCAGCCACTTTGACTTTATAAATTATACCCATTTCACAGCATGGAGCTTTCAGCTACTAGTATAGCAATATCTACTACAATGTTCTTTTTAGAAAATCAGCATGCATGTCCAAAAAAAAGTAAACCAGGCTTGACTTATTGATCAAATATACTGTTAAAATCTTTAAAATACACTAGCCATTAAAAGCTTAAACCTGCCTGCCTAAAGCCAGGCAACCTGATAGAAACTTCCATTTAATTGCTTAAAAATAAAAAGATATATTTAGGACATTTCCACAAGAGCCTTAATGCAATATGAAATTCAAGGGTTGCTGAGCATCTAACGTCTTCTTAAACTCCTTTGAAAATCCTAGACTAAACACCCAGATTTGAACATTTTAATTAAATAAGAACATAAGAGTTGCAATACTGGATCAGACCATGGTCCATCTTGCCTAGTATCCTATCTCCAACAGTGGTTCATACCAGAGCTTCAGGATGTACAGAATGTACAGAGTAGGGCAATATTGGAGTGATCCATGCCCAGGTTTTGGTAGTCAGCGGTTTAAGATCTCCGGAAGCCTGGCCAGCCTGGCTAATAGCTATTGATGGACCATGACCATAGCCAGTTGTTTTTTGAACCCAGTTATACTTTTGGCCAGCACAACATTCCATGGCAATGAATTCCATATTGTGTGAAAAAGTTCTTCCTCTGGTTTGTATTAAACCTGCAGCCTATTCACTTCATTGAGTAACCCCTGGTTACTGAATTGTGGGAAAGAGTAAATAATACTTCTCTATTCACTTTTTCCATACCATTCAGGATTTTATAGACCTCGTCATATCCTCGTTTAGTCGTCTCTTTTTTGATCTAAACAGCCCTAATCTTTTTAGTTTCTCCTCGTATGGAAGTCATTCCATACCCTTCATCACCTTTGTTGCCCTTCTGTGAACCTTTTTCTATTCCACTATATTTTTTTAGATGGGGCAACCAGAACTGCATGGAATATTCAAGATGTGGGTGCACCGTGGGTTTATATAGTGGCATTATGATATTTTCTGTCTTATTTTCTATGGTTTCTAAGATTCTGTTAGCCTTTTTGACAGCTGCTGTGCATTGAGTGGACATTTTCGGAGTCCTATCCATGGTGACTCCACAATCTCTTTCTTGGGTGATAACAGCTAATTTAGACCCCATATTTCTGTGCATATAGAGAGGGGGTGGGTGGGTTGGGATTAATTTTGCCAGTGTGTGTTACTTTGCATTTATCAATGTTGATTTGCACTTGCCATTTTGTTGCCCAGGAACTCCCTTTTGTGAGAGCCTTCTGTACTTCCTTGCAGCCTGGTTTGGACATATCTTGAATAATTTTGCATTATATGCAAACTTTGCCACTGTTTACCCCCCTTTTCCAGATCATTAAAGAATATGTTGCAGAGCAAAGGTCCTAGTACAAATCCTTGGGGGATACTCTGTTCACTTCTCTCCATCATGAAAACTAACTATTTATTCCTACCCTTTCTTTTCTATCTTTCAGCCAGTTACTGATCCATGAGAGGACCTTTCCTCTTATCTCATGGTTACTTCATTTCCTTAAGAGCCTTTGGTGAGGGTTCTTGCCAAAGGCTTTCTGAAAAATCCAACTCCATTTTGGCCTACAGGTTTTCTGGTTTTGGAAAAGAATGTCTGCTTTGATTTTTCACTTACTGTTGTCAGATACATTCAGTTGATCTCCAATTTCTGCGTGGGAAGCTAGGATTCGAGTGGGAGCTAGGTAGCTTTCAGAGAGGCTGCTCTAAGTTTGCTTGATGAACCTGACTTGTTGCAGGTCTAAGTACACAAGCCCATCTAAGCTGGTTCGAAAAGTTCAGAGTGATTTTGACATAATTGTGCTACATTCTTTGTTCCCCATTATGCAATCTGAAATAGGTGTGATTATAAACAGACAAGCTGAGGGCACACTCTCGTTAATGGACTTTGTTAACACTTCTTGAAAGCACAATCAAAAGAGCAGCATCGGTTATCTGATCTGAACACCACCTTTGGCTTGTAATAAAAATTGTAATGGAGGAAGGAGGCTTGTGAATAAGGCCTGGGACTGGGAAACATGAAACCTGGCTTTATCATAGAATTTCCTGTGTGACAAAGGGCAACTCAATGAAGCTCTTTCTGCCATCTATAAAATAGGACTCTTAATACCTGCTTCAAGTTTTCAGGTTTAATTAATTAATATTTGTAAAGCAAATGTTCCTTGGCTGGCAGGGAAGCATCTGAAGCATTAGTTTGAACACTCAAAGCCATGAGGTTTGCCATTTAAGTCAATGGTTTATCCAGGAAGTCTTCTCTCATGTTTTGTTTATCCCTAATAAACAAATTTTTTCTTGCTGGTGTGATTCATATGTAAAGTCTACAAGAGATTGCCAGAGTTATTTTTACAAATGAGAAGCAACCATTTGCTTTGAGAGTATTTTTGAGCCCTTTTATTTACTTTTGAAAACATCTGTGCAACTTCCATTTTATTCATAAGAACATGCTCAGGAAATTGGAAATTATACAAAAACCTTGCGCAAATATCTACAGTGAACACACTGGTTCAGGAAATACTAGATTTCAGAGTCATTCTCTATACTTAAGAAGGGCGATACTTTCAGAACTAGGAATCTCTCTACAGCTGGAGTGAACTTATAGTGCATTCACTTTATCTTTATGTGACTATATAATAAAACAAGGATGCATTCAGGAAGTGTTTGCATGGTGCTATTGAAAGCTGATTACATGCTTGGAATTCATCTGATCAGGGTGCAGAAAAGCCACTGTTTACCTTGTGACCAATCTTACAGCATAAATGGCAGGTGAAAAAGAGGAAAGCAATGCTTGCAACAGCTAGTTCCTGAGCATCTGATAGGATGTACTATCTCTACATTGGCCCAGATGTTGCAATGAATTAAGCGTCAGTGTGGTTCCATGTGGGCACCTGTGTGGATCTCAATGTAGAATAAGTCAGGGCCTTTTACTATTCACTGAACAATTCAGAATAACTAAATTCTGAGATACTGTAAGCTTTCTGGGGCAGGATTGTCCTCTACTATGTGTTTGTTTAGCACATAGCACAATGGGGCCTGAACTCAGTGTGCTTTTGGATGCTGCTGGAATAGACATAAAATAACAAAGTAGTAAAAATATGACCATCTGCTTGGGGAAAAGGTTAAATTTATCAACTAAATTGTTCACTGCAAATCCTGTGCTCTTCTTGTACTAGGGAGAATGTGCAGGAGCTCCTTTCCTTATATTTTGATTGTAAACTATGTTATCTCATTTTGTTAACAAACGTTAGCCTCTTGATACTAACTGGAAATCGGAAATGTCATTTTGGATCAGAAAGAAAAGGAGAGTGAAATAATTAGTGAGGGTCTGACACTATGATATAACATCTCCAGTAGGCTGCTGCTATTCTTGTGCTAGTAATTTTATGCCCATTAAACTTGTTCAAAAGAATTAAGTCAACTATGAAACATGCTGGAGCAATTCCCTCTCTTCTCCGTGAGTTTAGGAGTATTGTTCTTGATCTGCCTAAACTCTTTGCTTTCCAGTTCAGTAGCATGGATTTGGTTGGGGCTTTACAAAGGACTATACAGACTATGGGTATCCATAATCTATTGGCAGTCAATGGGAATGGCACACCTTGGAAAATGATAGCCCTGTAGTATTTGAGTGGGATTTTCAAGGATGCTTAAGTGATTTAGGTGCACAAGTCCCACTGAAAGCCAAAGGGATTCGGTGCTTTTGAAAATTTTACCCACTAAGCCAGACTGTCAGCTGGTGCAAATCAGCAGAGACTACAATTGAGCTATGATGATTTACACCCACTAAGAATGTGGCCCAATATGTAACGAACAGTAACAACATGATACAGTAAAAGGCTTTTTACCATTGCAAAGGAGCGCAGGGCATCGTCTGCAAATCAATGATAGCTTTGCTTAAGTGAGGTCTGCAAGTCGGGGCCAAATATGCTTATGCATGAGCAGTATTAAACGATACTCCTGCTAATGGGTTCATTTAATTTCAGTTGGTGATCTGAATTCCTTGTAGTTGTCAAGGTTTCAGCATTCTTCTTCTCTTTCCCTGCAAAGGTTACATTTTATAAGAAGTTTTTTTCTGTTTGGAGAAAAGCAGCTGGCTATAAACAGGCTCAGAGAAATACATGGAGCTTCTGGCACATTCAAGATTAGTGCAGAAATAAAATAAGTAGCTCCAAGGTTCTCCTGTGCCACCGCCCCCCAAAAGCTCAAGAAATTGAATGTATGGGATACACCCACCCCAGTCATAAAGGAGGATTCCTGTTCTCTGAAAGGAAAACATAAAACCCTCAGCCTTCTTGCCAATATGTCTTAATTTCTCCCTGACCCTTTGTTTTGTTCTCTTTCTAAGGTTTTGGGTTTGGTCCTGCTTTAACTCTGTTACGCTAGCAAGAATCAGGATAGTTATAACTTTAAGAAAGGAGGACTCAAAGGGAGGTCTTGCTTAATCACATAGGAATAGGCAACCATGATTTTTGAATAAGGACACCTGGATCCTAATTCCATATTTAGGTACCCAAATAAAAGTGGCCTGACTTCAGATTTAACCATTTTCTGCTTTATCTCCCCTCCCCCCCCCAACGTTCAGCTAATAATCTGTATCTATTGAATAGAAGAGACGAGAATAAAAATCTGGGCTTGTTTTGGGAAGGAACCAGTGCCATTAAAGGGTAATGAGAGAATGATTAAAAAAAAAACCCATAAATTGCAAACAAGTTAGATGTCACTCAGTTGTATGGAAGACATCTTTAGATTTCCAGTGCTGACTGCAGAAAATGAAAAAAACTGAATTAGAATCTCAAGTAAGGGTAAACAGCGTCTACGACCGTACTTTGTCATTAAAAAGGCATCGCCATTTTGTTAACTTGATACTTGCCTTGGAAAGTTCACTCCGTGGTCTGAATCAGGAACAGGGCACATAATGTAAAATCATAGCGCAAGCATAGAAGTAAACTACTGTAAATGAATGACCACTCACCAGTCTTGATCAAGAGCAGCTCGATGTCTTATATCGCCAGCCATCTCTAAGACTTATAGCCAGAAGTTTATGATCTGTACAAGCCCACTCTTCACTGTTAATTCCCTATGAAGCTCAGGATTATTTTGATAAAGCATGAAATTAGCCCTTCTGACCATGAATTAAGAGATATTTATGAATGTGCACAATATTTCTATGATATGGTCCAGATCCTCTAAGACATCTAGGTGCCTAACCCCCATTGATTTCAGTGGGAGCTAGGCACCTAAATATCTTTGAGGATCTGGGTCTAAGTACTTTAGATGGTCCTCCTGCTCCTTATGATACAATAAGATTTGCTAGATCCCCCATTATTTAGGTAATGAAATGTCTTTCCTGGCCCTTTTTCTGACTCTGAGCACTGTGACAGACTCATAGTGACAAGATTCCACGTGATTTTCTGTCATCTCAGACTAGCCCTGGCACTGCAGATCCAGCTTCCTATTCAAAATTGTGACTATGGCCACAACATACCATGAATCTGATTTGGGTGGGAAGGAAATCAATTGGCATTACCTGGCACCACATTGTACTCTGGGAACAGCACGTTTCAAAAGAAAGGATTGAAGAAAATGAAAACACTGTTTCAAATTTTCAAAAGTACTTAAGTCACTTAAGAACCAACGTCCATTTTCAAATGTGACTTGGGCAGTTAAGAGTCTAAGTCTGACTGACTTTTAATGAGACCTAAGCGCCTATGTAATTTAAGCACTTTTACTCATTCTTAAAAACAATGACGCATAAAGAAACCCGACATGAAAACACAGTCTGCAAGTTACTCACCACCAGGTGGAGAAATGCAAGAAGCAGCCCAACCACCAACACCCTTTATCCTAATGCAGCATATTAGCAACAGAAAAATAAAAGTGGGAAAATTCTCCCTTGGCAGCATCAAAGGGAGGCACCGATAATCCAAAGGAAGAAGCAAAAATAGCAGATGCGAGTAGAAAACGGAAGTGAGATACGCCGCTCTGAAAGTCTTCAGATCTTTGGGGCAATGGCTGGCCTCTTCCATACGTTGGTGCAGCACCTAGCACAGTGGAGCACTTGACCTGGTTGGAGTCTCAGCACTATTGGTTTATAAATGGTGAATAATAATCCCATGCTCTTCAAAAAACGAAACAACTCCAGGCAGATAAGAAGTGCCCAGGCTTCCCACTGAAGCAATCAGAAATATCACCAACAAGAAACCCCTCAGCTATCTCTTGCAACTCACAATCAATATATTAATAGCTTCGGCAACCTATTGTGACAAGATACATTGCCAGACCGATAACTTTCTAATAGTGCTTCTTCGTCCAGGAACTGGGCATGATGTAGTTTGAGCTGTAGTCCCCAGGCATTGAAGTGGTTCCAATGAGAATGAAAGTCAGGACTGAAGCTCAGGGAACAGTAGGAAAAGAATTCTGGATTTAAAAGGGACGTCCACGCACAGAAGACAAAGGGAAATAGGGAGTTCAAATTAGCAATGGAATGTCAGCTCAGATTCTCCCCAGCCTTGAAAGTCAAACAAAGGAAGGTCACAGGGTTTTATCGTCTAAAATCTGACAATGGAAGTGATCAGCTTATAGTAGCTTCTCATCGCTCATGTGACTATGTCCAATAAGGGTCAGGTTCAGCAAAGCATTTAAGGATGTGCATAAGTCCACCCCGAGTTAGCGAAGCACTTAAGCGTGTGCTTGACTACTTTAAAGTTGAAGTCATTGTGACTGAAGCATGTGCTTTGTTGAATCAGTGCATTAAGGATGATACTGGGACACCATGGGATCTGGCTGCTCAGTGAAACATACACTCTCTATCCTTATGAAGTGTGTGTGTGTGTATATATATTTATTTTCCACTTTAAAATATTTTCTTCTTGAATATGTTTGATGAGACAGGCGGCCAAGAATTGGAGCCCCCAGCACTTCCACCGGAGCGTCCACTTGGACCTGAAAGAAATCTGAGTAAGAATTTTTAAACTCCTTTTTACACTATTTTCCTGTGTTACGAGACACCAGGGTGCAGTCTCCTGGGGAAAGAGATCCAGAGGGAACTTTCCGGTAGTGTTCAGAGATCTGGCCTTTACTGTATTGGACCTTTAGTGGAAGTTAAATAATCTCAGAACTTGAATCACCTCTCGCTTGCACTTATTTTACCTTGTAAGTCCTTTGACCTTGGAGTCCAGCTGATTGACATCAGTGGAAGAGGAAATATAGGCTCTTCTATCAGATGCTGCATCATTGGTGTTGCTGGCACACAAACCAAAATCTATTGAGGCAAAGCCATCTCTGCTGTAACCTAAGTGAGGTCCCTAGATTTGACTAGAGAAGACTTTGTACCACTGATCCTGCGTTTATTGTTGCAATTGTGTTTATGGCTAACTAACAAGCTAGGAATTTACATTTGAAACTATTAAATCTTACCGGTTTCTCAAAAGAAAAATGAGTTAGAAACCTGAGGGTAAGTGAACATCCAAGTTTATGGTCTTAACCAAACTTCTTTTTACATTTTAAATAACAGTGGATTTATTCTTAAAACCAGGAGATCATAGAATGGGGAATTTATTGACTCTTTGGGGTCTGTGCGAGTTAAAGGACAATCTCACTCCAGTCCCCAGCACACAGACAACCATATAAAAAAATCCCATAACCACAGCTGGCGTTTTTGGCAGTCTCAAAAAACAGGATCAGATGAGTACAGAGAATGAGACATATCGGGTCTACTGGAGATGTTCTATCAGAGTTGGGTAACGTTGGTGCAGTGCGCTGATCCGCTCAGTTACCTCCTTTAACACCAATCTCCATACGAGTTTTGATGGACAGGCCTGGGTTCATCTGGCTCCCACCTCCTGCTCAGCAGGGCATAACGTCCTTATCTTCTTCCCATATGAATTTATTTGGCGGCGCCTCTACCCCATTCGCTTCTTCCTGGCAGGAGCACCAGGGCAGCTTAGAAGGAAAATCCTAAGCACCGGGTAACCTCAGCTTGCTTGCCAGAGAGTTGGAGACTCCCAGGAAATATCACAAACACGCACAATATATTCGAGAGAGTGACTATATTAAACGGGAAGTAAATATAACATAACAAGGCAAAACACTATTCTCAAGGCCAGCACTGCATTGATAATACCCATGAGTTTCCCGTGTCATGTGACCTGATAGAGCAAGAGTAAAATATAGTCTCCTGTTGGTACGTGTTTTTGTA
>ML675632.1:4371322-4450901 GCA_007922155.1 Mesoclemmys tuberculata | reverse complement strand
AGGGTGAAGCTTATAACAACTCTATTAAAAACCCTAACGCCAATCTCCTACCCTCGAGGTCAGATACAGCCGCAGCAGGCCTGAACTGGCAGCCAGAGCAGAGCTAGCCGGGGAGTAACTGAGTTCCCTAGGGAGCCGGAGAGCTAACTCCACCTGGCTGGGGAGGGAGTTTTCCAAGCAAAACTCTGTGGTCACCGTGAACAGGGAAAGGATCTGGCTTAGGGATCTTGGCTCCAGGCACCCAGATTCCAGTTCTCAGGGGAACCCCGCAGGCAGGCCTGGGGATCCCAAGCACATCATGAAACATGTCCTTCCCTTTCTGTGACTGGCACCAGACTCCTCCAAAATGGCCTTTCCCTTCCCACAGGGCTCCCAGGGGCAGGCAGCTCACTTCCTAGCTCTTCTTCTTCTTCCCGGGCTTTGACATGTCAACGCTTTGATTCTGCCCCCCCTTTTCTCTCAGACACCGCCTCTCCTCTGGTAGGTGGGCTGGTGGCCACCCAGGCCTACCTGCTGTCCTCCCCCGAGCCAACAGAGCCCCTGTCACTTGAAATATTATCTCTCCTCTCTCCCTCTTGGTTGCCTAGCAGACTCTGTGTCTGCCTTGGCCCCCTTTCCTCCCAGGGACAGTGTGCCTTTCCCTGAGCTACCCGCACACAGAGACCCAGGAACCAAGATAAGCTCTTTGGGGGTTACACTGGGATGAGAGGGTAGTGTGAGAGACGCTTGCACTGCTGTTGCATATGGTGTACTGCTTCTAGGAATACATAGACTTCAGTCTCCAGGGCCATCAACATCATTTTCAACCTACCGTACCAAAAAGTGTTAAAAGACCTGAAAAACAGGTTCATGTTCTTCAAATATTTTTACAAAAGAGCACGAAACCAGGCAATGCCATCTCCGACCACTGTCTCATAAGCTTTGTGGGATTTTCTTAACAACCCAGCTCCTCAAGTCAGGTGGTTCTATGAGCATCTGATTTTTCAAGTTTTCTAATGAAAAGTTAGTTTTTTTAGTCCTCACAGCTGTAGTTAAAAGCTCAACAATGTGGCCCCCAGCAAGATAAAAAAACCAGGAGACCAAAAAAGAAAAAAGATTCTAAAAGGTATCATTTATTAAAATCTCATGATTTTGAGCACTTGATTCATAATTTTTGAATGCTTGGGGTTGGCTATACTGCAAAGTAAAGGTTATGTCCTGCCCGCCAATGCATTATGCCTCCCATTGAAATCAACATACTGAAATTAACGGGAGCAACATACGTATATGCAAGGGCAAAATGTTTTCACCCTTTTTGTTATGATTTTGGTTTAGACAATATCACGTTCTTCAACGGAGTCTTTCAAAACGTGGACAGCGTTACATTGTTTTTTGGTAAGTGCACACTCCTGGTTTGGTATTTTGGGCAGTGAAAATAGCATGGAATTTGTTGTAAAGTATAAAAGAGAAGACAACAACTGAAATGATAGTTTCCCCTTAAAGCTAATATCTCAGGATTAAATTGTCTGCAGTGCTGAAGGGCCCCACGAGAGCTGCTGCATTTTGTCAGTCCTTAGATCCTGATCCTGCATTTGGATCCAGGCAGGGGACCCCCGGCAACCCCAGTATCGCCCAGGCCTTTTCCATCTCTGAATACCATGCTCCTATGTTTATTCTCTCCTTAGACTGCCTGGGTTCTCACTTCACTTGGCTACAGTCTATATTCACTAACTTCCCTGCGCTGCTCCATTTTGTGAATAAATTGAAGTGTGTAACTGGACTTTGCCCCAGGGATTTCGAAGACTATGGCTGCTCTTGCCGGTTCGAGATGGAAGGGCTCCCTGTGGATGAAGCGGACAGGTGTGTTTTGTTCCTGGGAGACCGTTCTCCTGCTGGGGATGGGTACAAGGGGGAAAGAACAAAGCCTAATGAGAGGAGCAATTTTGAAATCTTGCTGCGACTGTCTGAAACTTAACACTTGGTGATCACTTATGGTGATACCCAGGGGATCCGTAGCCTTCTTTCCAGGTGTCTGGCTGGTGAGCCTTGCCCACATGCTTGGGGTTTAGTTGATCACCATATTTGGGGTCAGGAAGGAATTTTCCCCCAGGGCAGATTGGCAAAGGCTCTGGGGGGGTTTCACTTTCCTCTGTAGCATGGGGCACTGGTCGCTTTCTGGTGGATTCTCTGTACCTTGAAGTCTTTAAATCATGATTTGAGGGCTTCAATAACTCAGTCTTAGGTCGGGGGTCTATTACAGGAGTGGGTGGTGAGGTTCTGTGCCCTGCAATGTGCGGGTGGTCAGACTAGATGATCATAATGGTCCCTTCCGACCTTAGAGTCTATGAGCTTTACAAATGGAGGATTGGCTCCTATGTTAATACCCAAGCATCCAATCTGTGCTCACCTGTATCTGCCCATCCTCAACCAGCAGTGTCTCCACTGACCATCAAAACAAGTTATGAGTTATCCTGCCCTCCCAAACCATCATTGCCCTTTGTTGGGGTCATTTCCCCGTTCCCCAGCAATAAAAACAGCTACTTCACTGCACAGGTCTGGAACCACTCATGGCAGTAGCTTCCTGAAAGGCTGTTTTCAGTGGGGTGGGGGTAATTTTAGAACTGAAGAATGCCCATACTCTGGGTCTTCATGCGCAGACAGAAACCCTGCCTGTTGTGATCTTCCCTTGCTGTCCAAAGATATTGGGATTTATTATCCAAGCCTTTATTTCCCTGAATACGCCAGCTAGCAAAATGAGGACCGCTCTGTTCCTGAAATTAAAAGCAGATGTAGCCCACACCGCTCCACCCGTGTTCCACTGCAACCCTGGCTGTAAAGCTGGGCTAATCTGGCTGCAGAAGGAAACCAGTCCTGAGAGGTAGCAGACTCTCGCTATGTACGTGCTTATTGTCACCTGACTGTCTACACACGTTCATTGCAGCATCTAAGCACAAAGCCATTCTCTTCATTTTACAGATGGGTAAACTGAGGCACAGCACGATTAAGCGACTTATCCCAGCTCACACAGGAAACTGTTGGCAGTGCTGGGAACGGAACCATAACTCCTGATTCCCGGCCCTGTGCTTTAGCCTCTGCACCTTGTGGCTGGATCCTTGAGGGTAACTTATTCAATGCTCTCCCTTGGTAGGCCAGTAAAGAAAAATATAGGATAGCATGAGTCAGCGTTGAGAGTCCTGTTTCCTCATGGCTGCTTGAGTGGGGAACACTGGGAAAGATATACAACCAGGGCCATGTCTTGCCCAGGGCTAGGTGGGGAAAGAGGTCATTTCATTTGCTAAGTGAGTGATGTTGCCATGGTTTAAAGAGGGTTAACGTAGGTTTTTGCTTTGAGATGAATCCACTGCACTCCCACAACGTCTGATGGGGAGGAAAATGGAATTATTAACTCCTCCCTCCCCACCCCCCTGCCTGAAAAAAGCCACACAAAGCCCTTGTGAATGGCTTGGAGAATTGCTGTCTGAATAAACGCGTTGACATTCTGAAATCAGCACTCGAGCCAGTTCAGTGAACTGGTAGCTGAATCAGCTCACTAGCTGCGCTTTCCCTCTCACCTATCATTTTAATGAAAGGCTGCGTGAATACAGAAGCCTGAGAGGCTGTGGGACAGCCTATCAGACTTTGTGGCCTGAGAAAGATTCACAGACACGGTCTTTTCACACAGATGGAATTGGAATGGGCTGACCGTATCTCTACCATCAGTGCAACACCCAGTGTCCGGTACAGGTCAGGCAAGAGAGATGTTTGCGTTTCCATGTACAGGGCACTGTTCAGATTTAGAGAACACCCTTAAGGAGACACTGATGCCGAAAACATCCTGCTAAAAGAAATAGATTTGCCAGTGTCTTGTAGTTTCTCAGGGTCTGTGTTTTTGTAGATGTTGGTCAGTCACTGCAGTCCATTCTCCATCTAAATTCCTTAACACCCAATCTTCTACTCCGACACTGGGGAAGTGAAGCGGAGAGCTCAAGCCACTTGCCCAAGGTCAAAGAAGCGATCAGTGACAAAGCTGGCTTTAGAGTTAATGGGCCTGGTTTCTGCTCTATTACACCAACGTTATATTAGTGTGACTGCAGTGAACTTAATGACGTTGCAGTGCATTAAACTGGTGAGACGCAGGAGCGTGACTCCAGCTGGGGCTCTTTAAAGCAGAAGTAGATACATACTACTTGGCTGTTCGCTGACACCTTCCACCGAAGGATCTCAAAGCACTTTACAAATAGTCATGAATTTAGCCTTCCGCCACCCCGGGGAGGGAGAGACGTAGCATCATCTCCACCATCTGGCTGAGGCAATTCAGTCTCAGAGACGAAGGCCCTAGATTCACAAAGGGACTTAGGTGCCTCCACCCCAGATTTAGGTGCCTAAGTCTGGGTGTAGGTGCCGACCTCCCCATTTTAGGTTCCACTGTGAGTCACAAGACTCCCTCTCCACACTGTAGGGGCCTAAACTCACTTGGCCCCTAATTTTTGCAGTAAAAAGTTCCTGGATAAATAACTAACGAGTCATTGGAGGACGCAGGGGAGGGTGGGAGAGTCACAAGCATGCACATGACTCTAGAGCCTGGTGATTCAAGCTCTCACCCAGGAGTACAGAGAGCCAGGAGCCACTCCCCCTGCTCCACTGACTCTTTATCCAGTGAGCTGGGGAGCTCCCCATGCTCGCCAGTGAGAGGGGGCTGGCAGGGGACAGAGCAGATTCCACGTAACAGCTAGCCCAGGGCATGGAGTACTCACCTGGAATAGGGTATATCATATACGGGATATCTCCCACATCCCAAGTGCATGCCCCACCCACTGGGCTAACTGTTAAGAGAGCTCTCTTCCTCTCTCTCCCCTCCCGGGCTTCTAGCAAAAAGTGCCTTAAGTGTAGGGTGATCATATTTCCCACAGGGAAAACGGGACACCATGCAGGGCTCACTCAAGCCCCCTGCCTCCTCCTCGCA
This sequence comes from Mesoclemmys tuberculata, assembly GCA_007922155.1. Taxonomy (NCBI): domain Eukaryota; kingdom Metazoa; phylum Chordata; order Testudines; family Chelidae; genus Mesoclemmys; species Mesoclemmys tuberculata. The sequence continues at coordinate 4,445,959 of ML675632.1, read as the reverse complement.
TGAGGCTCACCCGAGCACCCCCACCACACATGGAGCTGGCCCAAGTCACTGGCCTCAGCCACTCTCCCCCTCTCACACACAGAGGACTGATCCAAGACGCCTCCCTCTTGCACGTGGGGCTTGGTCCCCACCCCGGAACATTCCTCCGCACCCCACTAGGGGAAACGTGTCCCACCTTTTTGGCAAAACTGGGCATTTGTCCCATTTGCTTTAGCCAGCTAATCATGAGTTGGCAAGAGCAAATGGGACAAATGCCCAGCTTTAGCAAAAAAGGTTGCTAGATGCGGGACAGGGCTCAGAAAAGGGACTTGGTCAGAACTGGGCGTATTGCCAAAGAGAGCTCACGGCTGAGAATTGCAAACAGAGCCAGAGGTCTCCCTAATGCCTAGACTTGTGGGGGAATGGGCTTAGCTCACCCCCCTCATTGGCTAGCTCAGGCAGCGCCCCACCTCTGGGTGCCCGTTGCTCCCCATGCATATAGGACGCTAAGTGCCAAGCTCAGGCTTTGGGAATCACAGTGTGTTCCTGTGATGCTCAGCCTGATGGCACCTACGTACCTTTGTGAATTGAGGCCCGGGTGACACGCTGAGGGTCCTGCAGGAGGCCTGTGGCAAGGAATAGAAACCACTTCTCCATGGCCTCAGTCCAGCAATGCACTTACTATTAAGCACATGCTTAAGGGCTTTGTTGGATCAGGATCATAGCCTTGTGTCAACCACGAAACAATACCACCCTCCACTGGCTTTCCCTTCTCTGGTGAGCAGCAAAACCCCTAACAGTTGCAAGGGCAAATAATCCCACTAGCAAGACTGAAAGAAAGAACCAAAATTATAGGATATAGCCCATGATCTAGCCCTTATGTCCCATGAAGGTTTCCAGCTAGAAAGTGGTCTACTTCTGCCCCATTTTACTTTGTTCTTTCATTTTACAACCCCATGCCTTTCATGATGTCAGTCTGCAGGGCAGGACTTGATAGTCCAGTACAGTAGGTTTTGTACATGGCTATATCCAATGAATTTCCAGCCGTCAGCATTGTTGGTACATAGAAATGCTATCCAAACATTGCCAAGAGGCTCCAGTGAGGATTTCGTTGACCTGTTAACGTAACAGGCAGTTCATCTTGGCGATCACAGGCTTTAGCTGGCTCTTGGAAACTTGATATAATTTCTTTCGTCAAGCTGAAGAATATGTCAAGGCTTTTCTATGGAAAGTTGTCATTCCCGTCTTTGTTCAATGTCCCACTGGGACAACTGTGATGCGTCAAGCGCAATCACACCATGGAAAGGGTCCAGCAGAGGTAGCAGATGGATACCGGTGAGTGGAAATAATGGGCACGTCAAACACTCAACTTTTGTTAGAATAAATGTTTCCTTCTGTCCTCTGCTCCCTTTAGTGCTTCCCAGGTATTTTAAAGCCAGTTAAGCTATAATAAACTGTCATTTGCTCCTGTTCTGTAGAGAACGTACATGGGGGGTCAAACGGTTTAGTCCACCCAGGGCAGACACAGTGAGAGAGCCCTGCTCAGAAGTAACCCTGGGATTCTTAGTCACAAACACCTTCTGTAAGAAGACAAACATTCAAGGCATGGCGCATGTTAGGAGCCGACAATGCTTGCCTTATTGCTGAGAGCCAGGACAGCGTCATAACATGTAGATCATCGTTGCCCTCCCAGGCCTGGCCAGGGCAAGGGAGCACTCTGGGATGGGCGTAGATTGAGACAAACTGTACATGGGGTGCATGCTAAGCCCATGGTCATGCCATATTTGTGGAGGAGGGCCAGGCACTCACATCACAACCTTAATAGTCCCTCCGAACCCCCCTGCAGCGAGACGTAGGCTTATCCCTCGGAACAGCTAGCGGACTCACCGTGCAGAGAGGCTAAGTGGGTTACTTAGTGCCATGAAGGAAGTCAGCAGTGTTCAAACACGGGAACTCCAGGTCCAGTGGCGGGCCAAGGACAGCAGCTTGCACGGCCCTGGTTGACCTGGGGGCTGCCCAGGGCTGCGTCTGCCCTCAGCACTGGGCTGTCCTAACTTGAGCTCTGGCTCCCATGGCCGTTGCAGCAGCCAAGGAAGAGCCGGGGCACAGAAATGTCTCCTGTTGGCCCCAGTGTACCCTCTGGGCCAGGGACTCATACTCCTTACTGACAAACTAGTCAGAAAAAAGGGAGAACCTCACTTTTATCCCACAGCATCCCATTCACCGGCCTGCTGCCCAGCTGCTTAGAGCATCACCATCCCAAAGGGGAGACTGGAAATGGAATGAAAAGGAAGGTGTGTTTCCCTTGCATTCTTTTCAGTTGCATTGTTTGTTTTGTTTCTAAGCTGTTGTTTCCAGCACCGCAAGTGCTATGAAGAAGCAGTGGAGCTGGAGTGCTCATGGGACCCTGCAAAGATCTCCACGGACATCAGCTGTCTTACTAAAAACATTACCTGCGGTAAGGCTAAAATCGGATTTCTGCTTGTTACCAGGGTTTTGTGCTAATCGGGGAAAAAGGGAGCTGCTTTTGTATTTGTACAGCACCTAGCACAGCAGGGTCATGATTCATGACTGGGCTTCCTAGAGGTTATGATTATACAAATAATAAATAATAATTCCAATTAATTTACTGAGAGTCATGTATAAACTAGGCAGAAATCATCCATGACTGTCTTGTAGGTCTATTTAGTCCTGTTTCAGTGTGAGTGTAAGGAAAAGATGAGCGCTCGAGGTCCCTTCCAGCCCTACAGCTCTCCGTGTTACAGATGGAATGGCTAGGCTCATCATGTGCAAATGCTATTCAGAGGGATCATCCATCGACTGAATGTAAAAAACAAAAATCCAACAAATGTTACAGGACACCTGGTGCTGGGAGCCCCAATAGCAGGACTGTTCTTTTTGGAGGCCGTTTAGCACCGGTTGCGGCATCTGTGCAGATCACACATGTAGCTGACTGCCCAAGAACGTGGAACACCGTGTTTTTAAAGCCCGCTTTGTCTTTTCTGAACCTCAACTACCGATTACTCCATAGTTAAAGATTGTGAGATGCTCAGATACAATGGCGATGAGGTCCAGATCAATACCGAAGATATTTTAAGGCCATCAGGGACTATTGCAATCATCTAGTCAAACTCCTGCATAACACAGGCCATAAAAGTCTTCCCACTGAGTCCTGTACCAAGCCCAAGAACTTGTGTGGTTGAACTAAAGCATCGCTTTGAATGATGAGGTGCTTCCCGCATCCCTTGGGAAGGCCTGGCAATAAATATTAGCATTTCACAAGAGAGTCAGTGTCTGGCACTGGTTCCATTCGTACTTGTTGGCTGACAAATAGACAGTCCTCTGGCCAATAACATAGAGTGGAAGATACCCATTGTGAAATCTGTATGAAATTATCATCCAAGGAAGTAGCAAAAGTCGGGCACGGTCTAGATTTGGGATCCAACTAGAGATCAGGAGAACAGCGTTGGAAGCCTCGGAAGTGGCAGAAGATACAGGGCACTGCATGTGGTCCTTGGTGTCAGCTCCAAGCTTTAGCCCCACATGAGATTTATTTCTCTTTAAGGGAATGATGCATAGCTCCCCAGCACAAACTGTACATAGCAAGGAATTCAGTCATTCTGCCCCCCCCTAGTTACACTCTGCTTTTCATTCCCTTTGCTTTACCACAAATAATTCCCTTCCATCACCCAAACCATAGTCCCTTCTAACCGCAAACAACCAATAGGCAGCTTCCATTTCCACCATAAATATAATATACTATCTGAGAGCAGGTCTGCTCTGCAAAATGTTAAAAGTGCTGATAAGCCTTGTGTGAATCAGGACTCCCAACACTGATATTATTGGAGCTGCTCTGATATTAGCAACCAGGGCACAATTTTACAAAACACACAGATGATCTGCAACCATGGCCTGTCAATCAATGTAGAGGGAAGAGGCACGGAGTGAAATTTGTAAGGGGAGAGAGCTAAAATCTTAGAACATGTTACCATGATGTTTAGAGGTGATTTTTCAGTCTTTTGTATGTTTTATTTTTAAAACAATTTCTCATCAAGCTCTAGTTCTCTATAAAGACGAGGGGCCAGATTTTGATCTGAGTTACACAAACATAAATGCAGAGTGACTAACAGATTGATAGCATCACTCTGGATTAAGCGTGGTTTAACTCATCATCTGAACCCACAGTCCTTTCTAGTCTCAAGCCAAAGCTGTTTTTGCTTTAGTTCTGTTTAAAAAAATAAGCACATTTTAATGGGGAAAGTGTTTTTCCTTGCTCCCCCTGGCTTGAAAATGGCAAAGATATTTTACTCAAAGTGAAAAAAAAATTGCCCTTTCTCAGAGAGTGAGCATGGAAATAAATATTCTTCTTAAAGGGGAAATGTCACAAAGTTATTTGTGGGAAACCAGAATGCTTTGACGGAAGTTGTTTGGCAACCAGTACGGTAATGCAAAGCGTGTTCTATAACACCCCCTGCAGTAAATCAAGTGACAGCTACACCGACCACTGCTTCTAACAAACAATAGCCAGCGATAGACTAGAAAAAAAATCGACATTTACTTTTAACTTAACCATGAATTTCCCTAGGATAATACCATCTCATTGTTTTGTAAAGCCTGAGTTTATTCAACCTTGATACTTGCAGAAACATAGCATAGGTTTATGTTCTGCAAAATGAAATGGAGCTGTAGATGGAAACCCTGAGAGACAAAGGCAGATGGTGGAAACAGATATTTCAATGGTACCTTGTCTGGATTTTTGTTTTTATTCCAGAGTCTGGGGATCCTTGTGAACAGCTTCTCTGCAATTGTGACAAAGCTGCTATTGAGTGTTTTGTCAAGTCACACGTTAACTCTTCCTTGAATGGCCTAGATGTCTCCTTCTGTCTAGCTCATGTTACAGGTAATAATAAAGGGCCTGATCTACTGACCATTCAAGTCAATGCAAATCATTCCATTGGCTTGAAAGGACACCCATTTGGATCCAAGAGGAATAGTATTGCCACTCGTGTCTCCATTTTTTGTACCGCAGATGGCATCAATGTCTGTCCTGTTCTCTGGTTCAGAAATCATTTCCATTTACTGTGACTCAGTGAATGCTAACAACAGTAGGAGCGTGTGGAGTAAAGCAGGTGATCTGACAAGACGGGCAGATCTAGAGAGCCAGGCTGTGTGTGAATAGGCCAGACTGACATTCCTGAAGGCTAAAGGCCTCTCTTTGCTCACAGAAAAGGTATTTCATGCGTGAGAGGGAAGACAAGCTTTCCCCACTCTGCTGAGCTTATGTTCCCCGTCCCTGGCATGAAAGCATGTAGGGTAAGGTCAGGATGAGAGGGGTATTTATCTCTATTTCCATTAATTGAACTGTCCTCTCTAAGGCTGCAAAAAAGGCTGCTGATTTGGGCTATTATTTCATTACTATGGACCCTGGCCCAGTGGGAACTGGACTGAGGTCACCAAACTCATGTCAAATGGATCACTGAACAGATTATGAGCTGGTGATGACTTTTGGGCATTCCTGACTTGGGCTGGGTTTGAACTAGCAGGGCCAGTTTTTCAGCACAGCTCTGCCCCTGTTCACACACCTAAATGAAGTGACCATATTTTCAAAACTGCTCAGCACCCTGTGTGTGCACCCAGGAGCCTCAGGGAGGCACAGGGAATGTTGAAGGTTGTTAGCCAACACTTAGCTCATTTACACAGCCTTCTTTTTTAATCTTCCATGTACTTTATTAATAGTAAGTACTTCACAGTCTGGGTAGAATTATTCCTCACAGCGCCCTGCAAAGCAGGCAAGCATCATTCCTACTCTATAGCCAGGGAAATGGAGGGTAAGCGACTTTCCCAAGAGCCGGGAAGATAATGTCGAAACTAGGATGGTCACCTCTACGGAGAGACTCTCAAGGCAAAAAGCTCAAGGTTTTGATCCAAAAATTGTCACTTCAGTACAATTCCATTCCACAAACATGTTCAAAAATTTTTGTGTCAGAGCCACACTGAAACCTGGAAAGTGGCTGCTAACAGGTATTGTTGGCCTATGACATCTCTTCTTAAAAGGCAGGTTCTCGCTCAGAGTCCCCAGCAAATTTGGGATTCAGAAGCTCTCCGTTGTATTTCATGGTGGAACAGAGCCCTCATACATCAAGACATTTTTTCCTTTGAAGGTCACTCATTTGATTACCTTCCTGTATAGCTGCACTGTCTGCTTCGGCCTTTGAAAAATGCTTCCTAACAGTGTATGAGCTGTGATCTCTCTTCTTCTCAGATACAACTAGCAAGAAAGGATTGACAACACTTCAGAGAGCGGGTATGTCTGGAGCTCTATAATCCTTTACCTTTAACTTGTTTGATTCATAGTGGCTTATTGCCTTCAATTGCCATCTAGTGCACACTTCAGAAGAGGGATTCTTTGCAGAAAAGCAAAGTGCAACTCCGTAGCCAGATGCTAGAGTACAATGGGGAAAATTGTCAAATGTGCCTAAGGATCTAAGTCAAGTTCCTCAGTCACTTCTGCAAAAGGAACTTAGACTTCTACGTTATTTAGTCACTGTCATAGGGTGACTGGCTCCTTTACGAGGGAGCGGGGTCCCTGTGACTGGACGCCTGCTGCCCAAATGGACTTAAGAGAAAGTACCCGGGCTTGATAAAAGAAACAGTAGTTGAGAGAGGAGGGCAGCTGAAATGGCTCGGGAAGGAAGCAGCTGAAGTGCAATACACACAGGCCCCCGTAAGGGCCTGTGAAACCCCTGACCTCAAGAGGAAAGAGTGACTCAGCAGAGTTTGGGAAGGTTTGATCACTGCGCAGAGAGGCTTGGAGCCAGACAGACCAGGGAGGAGGGGCTGTGCCCAGTAGGACACTTGGGCGGAAGAGAGTTTATTTTGGGTGTATTTCATATTAATAAACAGTCCCCAAGAAGGGTGATAGTTATTGGAGATAAATCTCTGTGGAATATTTCTGGGAGCTACTGAAGGAGAAATTGAGGAAGGGTGCTGCAGAGCCATGTTTGGTCACCAGGGGGCGCTACAGGGCAGCCATGCCCTTTGAGAGGTACTTTTGCAAATTTTACACAATTTTCATAGTTCTAAGAGAGAGTTCTGTTCCTCCAGTTACAGAAGAACACATTGATTTAAAAAAATAAAGACTGGTTCAAATATCCAAATGTGTGTGTGTGCGTAAAATATACACATGCAAACACTACTGTTTTAAAACTGGCTACCTCCCATATTTTAAAGATAGCAATGATAAAGGATCGGATTCATGCCATTTTTACATGGATATTTTTCTAACTGTAACATCCTAGGCCTGATTCAGCAAGGTTCTTAAACAAGTGCCAAATTTCAAACATGCTCATGTGTTAAAGGTAGTGATGTTCTTCGTGAACCTTGTTGAATTGGAACATTAAAGAACGATGATCATGAAGGTGTTTCTGTAAACGATTTTGAGTGAAAGCTCTGGGGGCAGGGCCTAGGCTTTTTTCATGTTGTATAGCTCTGAATACGGAGTAGCGTGAGCACTGAACAAATATTACAGCAACAAATATCAGAAATAAACCAGGTTCCAGTCGCACTGCTATTGCTAATGACAGTTGTCATGTTGCACTCAGCTGAAGTCTATTGAATGGCCCATGAGCTGATAGTGTTTTTACAGCTATTACATCACTTTGAAATGAGAACTCCTTTATTTTTGCAGAGCTTCTTTACCACAGGGAAGATAAAACATTGCTGACAACTATTTCCATGGCAGAAGGTTTGTGCAATGACTCTGCAGAAGAAACATTTCCAGAAAATTTCAGAAACGGTGAAATAAAATAATACAGGACAGAGACTGAAAAATGTTCTGTGTTAACCAAATGGGCTAATTTAAAAGACCTACCATTAGTCATGTGATCCAATACAAGGCCAAGTCCCAGAGTATAGTGTTTTGGATTTGTACGTGTCCTCTGCTGGGAGGAATCACTTTTATATTTTATATGCAGTACAACACAGATTGACAGTCGCCAGCCAGAATCATTTCAATGCACTGGAATGTGCCATGTGCAATTCTGATATCCAGGTTCAAATCACAAAGTCACTGCTTAACTCTTACTCGAGGAATTTAGTCAGTGACGTCAATGGAAGACTTGTCTTAATAAGGGCTTCAGGATTTGACTCATAGTGCACGTTGCATTGGGCTGGTCGAGGGGAACAAAAAGACTTAAATTGTAAGAGAAATCCACCTTTAGACTTTCTCGACTGCCTGAGTCCGCAGAGCTGCTCCTTTAACAGAGCTTTGAGGGGAATGGGTTCCTTGTACGCACAGTGTAGATCTGTGGTGTTGTGTACATGGAGTTTACGGGTGAAAGTTAAAGCTCACCTTAGAGGAGCACAGAAAGGAAGCCAGATTTCTATATTTCTCCAAAGCCAAAAATGTTCACTTGTGGGGCAGAGGAGAGGCTGCTGCTTTGAAGGATTTTCCACATAGCATGCAGGCCATAGCATTTCTTTGTAGGGACATGGCAATACATGGGCTGTTATTGTTTCAAGCATTAGCAAGAAGGGGAGCTGGGCAATGCAAGCAAGCTGGACAGCCTCTTCTCTCCCAGGCCAAATACACTGTCTCCAACATGCATGGTACCCCCCCTTTGGCAGAGCTGCTTCTGAGCCAGGCTCCCAGTTCAACAGGGTCACTGGAGCCTTCCCATCAAGGCTGAGTCTGGAAGAGTAGAAAATCCCACGGGCACCCGTGGATGTAAGGACAATGCTTCAGCTTTAAAGTGTGGTGTGTTTTTTTAAAGGTTCTCCACGTGCTGCCAGCAATACCAGCTTGAGAACCCCTGCTCCTGGGTGTAAGTGATATTGTTACTTCATAGCTGTCCAAGGCCACAGCTCTTCCTTTATAGTTTGCTGCTTGCTTTTCTGCTCAGATGACAACCCCCCTCTTGGTTTGTGTATTTACAGTCACTTCCAGCGGGCTGAGCAGTGCACGGGGGAGAACTCCCAAAGCAGAACGTGAGTGCCAGTTTCTGTATTTGCACATCTGTAATTATCCCTAAAAAAAAAAACAACGATAATGAGGCATATTGAATTCACACATTACCAAACATCTCAGCAGCAAATATGAACCGATTTGGAAACACTGATGGATTGTAACATGTCTAGTAAATGTAGCTCATAAAACCGAGGGCGGGATTTTGAAAAGCACTGAGCACAGGCCTATGATATCCATTTCTGCTCCCACTGGTGTCTGTTGGAGGTTTACTATTGACCTTATCGGAGCAGAGTTAAGCCAGTGCTGAGTGCCTTTCATTAGAAGGCATATGTGCTTCCTTACATCAAAACATCCCAGAAGGGAACACTAATTATAGTGGTGTAAATATGCAGACACCAATTTTAAGGTCATTTAAAATCTTCATTTCAAAACAATTAAAAAGCAGGCAACTCTCTCCCCCCAACTTTGGGAGATGAATTTCGCATGCAAAGGTAGTGCAGTCTAATGGTTAGGGAAAAGGTTTGGGTTCCATTCCCTGCTCTGTAACTGACTTTCTGTTCAACCAGAGACAAGCACTTAAGAATCCAAATCAGTTGTCCACTAATTATGGGTGCACAGCTTAAAACTTCCACATTGACACTACTGAAATGTTAGGCCTTAACAGCTTAGGTTTACTCATTTGTAAAAATGGGTGTGCTATTATACTTGCATCTTCTGAGTAGTGTTTGGGGCTTAATTAGTAATGTAAAAGGCATTACAAGAGCCTTGTAACAGGTGTATTTTACAATGAGATCAAAATATTTACAATTTTAGCCACAAAAGCACATTTACACCTACCACAAAGAGAAGGGAGAGCACAAGCCTCCACTGGTGCCATTTCCACTTGTCGCACCCTATCACAAGACTTTGTGCAAAGGCTGCGTTCGCCACCTTTGCGTTTCCCCAAGGTCTGTGCTTCATGACAGTTTGTTTTCTGATGAATTTACTCCAATATTTTCTGTCTTCAGCAGTTATTCCTCCTGAGCCCAGTGACACGGCCCCATGGTCTCCCAAAGCAGGAGGTAAGGCCGTTTTTGGGGTGGCATCTTTTCTGGAAAATCAGTCACTGAAAGCTCCAAGTGATCACACAGCAGCATTAGCAGTAGTTTGGCAAAGGCCGGGGAATCAGGACTTTGGGTTCTCCCACTATTCACTGACCCCACCCCCCAGCTAACGAGCTGTTTACAGCCCTAGCTCAAGCCGAAAGCCCAGAGGCCCCAAAGTGGTTTTCCCAAAGGAGGCAAGGAAATGCCTTTGATGCCAGCGTGACCGGATGCTCTGAGCACGCCCAAGACCTGATATCTCCCAGACCCCTCAGCAGGAGGGCCAGAGACAGCCCACCGATAGGTGGAGGCAGGCAGCCGAGCACCCACACACAAGATATTCACAGGCAAGGGAAATGTAGGGCGAATGTGACCGAGGTCTGGAGCATGAGCACGAGATGGAGCAAGCTGTTTCAGCTGGTCGAACCTGAGCTACATTAGCAGCTGACTTGGCTTAGATGCCTCACCCCAGAAAAGGGAGTCGGCTGAGAAGCCTGAGCGGAGGGAGGGCCCTATCTTTGACCCAGCCGTAGGTGCATCAGCTCAGCTGCACTGGTACCTAAGCCCCTCTACCTGGTATTTCATCCTGGCTAGGTTAGGGGGCACCTTGCTCAGGGTACTGACTTGTGAGGCTCCCTTTCTTAGGTCATAACTCACCCATGCATTGTGTGGGGAGCCTGGGCACGCAACTGGGGCTGAAGATTTCATATTGCCTGGGGTATAGGCGTTGCAACACTGAGCGGAGCAAAAGCCGAAATACCTTTGAGGATCGTTGCCTTTGCATTTCTGTGCCTCAGTACCTCATCTGTGAAATGGGGTCATCATGATGGCTGGGTGGTTGTTCTTTGAGCCTCTCAGATGAAAGCCACTGAACAAGTACGGTTTGCATGATTCACTGCCATAGTGCCTCTGCTTTCCTGACTAGTTATCTCAAGAGATCACGAAGGCACATCGGCTTCCTTCAGGGATCCCACGCAGAAAGGTCAGTGAATCTCAGAGCTTGACTGTCTATTGTCACAGGCCAGACTGCTGGGGTGTGAATAAACGTGCAGCTGTGTGACAATAGCCTGGCATGTGGTAACACAATGGCATTTTAAGAGAATGCTCTAGTAATATTCTGGCTCATCTGCTTTGACTCCTTTTTTAAAATCACCTTTCCTGCGAGAAAACTGTTTTTTAAAGAGATAGTCAAGTTAAAAGTCTCCTTTAAACTGAAAGTGTTAACACTGAATTGCACATTTCACCATTCTTGTGCTGTTCAGTTTTTGCGGTTCACTGAATTTGAGCAGTGACCCTCGACTTGTCATTTTCCGTTTCTGGCACTGTCTAGCAGAACAGTGCCATGTTGGGTGTGCAGCCTCTGCTGGAGAATGTTTCAAGCAAGACAAAGAACCATTTTCAAGGAATGCTTTTTAAATTTCACCAGTTATTTCTAGCTCAGATTTCAAGGGCCCAGACAGGAGTTAACTGCCCCACTCTTCTTGACTTCAGTGCACTAACCCTCCCTTCCCATCAGGTTTTCTAATACAATGATCCTTCAAAGCAGGAGCTCTCAACATTTTCTTGCCCTTCTCCCCCCCCCCAGCACCCTATAAAAACTGCAGGACCCAGTAATGGGGCCTCAGGGCTCCTGCCTTCAGTTACCAGGTGTGTGTGGGGGGGGCTTTCGGGGCTTTAGCCCTGAGGGGCTCAGAGTTTCAGCCACAAGGGAGGAGAGGGCTCCTGACTTCAGCCTGTGGGGGGCACCGGGACTCAGGACTTCAGCTATGGGGGCCCAGCAGCCCCTGGAATCGTCTTGCACCTCCAGAGGGCCACAGACTTGAGAACTGCTGCTTTAAGATACATTCACAGATATTACAGCCACGGGAGACCATTATAACCCTCTCTTCTCACCTCCTGAATAGCATTATAGCGAATTCTTTCATGACCTAAAGGCGCCTTAATGTTTTGCAGTTACCACAGTGAAGACCGCAGTCCCGCCAGTAGCTACAACTGAAAGCAAGGAGACAGCACCACGACCCACAGGTTTGGTATCCCACAGCACACTCTCTTCTCTTAGCTGACTTTTATGAGGCTCGTTCACTGAACTGGGTCAGGGAAACTGCAGGTGACCCTGAACATGGGGGTGGCAGAAAGAAGCAAGTTTTCATCTGTGCCATGTCGGACCCAGCTACCAGGGTTATTGGTATTGCAATAGGACTCCCAATCAGGGGTCAGGGCCCATTGTCCTACGCACCGTACAAATACAGACTCAGAAGATGGTCCCTGCACCACAGAGGAGTTATCCCTGAAGCTCTTGAAGGATTGTTACAGTTCAGGATAGAACCGGAAACCAGCACCTCCTGCGTTCCAGTCCTGCCTCTGAGACTGTCAAAGAGGCTGAGGCTGTCAAAGAGCCATTGTACCTCTTGGCCGCAGTTCCTCCATGTGTGCAATGGGGATAATATTATTATTACAGAGCGTGCTGTTTTTCCGTCCTGAGAGAGGGCTAGCGCAATTTTGGCAAGTCTGTAATAAACAATAATATTAATGGGGTCAGACCATTTCCCAATAAGCATGTGTTCCAAAAATTAACTCCACCACCTCACTTGACAATAGTTAGAGACCCGCTTGGGACCACCAGTGGACAAGCCAAAGGACCGAATGAGCATGGGGACTGAACTCCCTTCTCACCTCTAGGAAGTTGGTTCCTGCAGGGCAGCGTGAGGCAGATTGGCAAGGCATGAGGGGCTGTTGGTGTTGTTTGTTCTGTGCATGGATACATGACTTTAGTCTTGAAGGGTCTCAGTGCAGCATCTTTCACCAGCACTAAGCTGACTTCAACACAAAAATGTTAAAGGTCCAACACACACATCCCAAAATGTGTGTGTGCCGCACACAGTAATCACTGTTGTCTGGATTGTTAAGTGTTGTAGCTGTTCATGATGAGATGCATGCTCGTAAAGCATCCTAACTCTGGTTATGCTGTCCATAAATATTGAGCATTGCCTACATTTCCCTACAGCACAACCAGCTAAAGCAAAAGGCAGCCCAACTAGAGTTGAGCAAAACTTTTTAGATTAAACTTGGTTTCCCTCTGAAAAACACAGAACTGGGTTGACCAAATTGCACACACTCATATCCAATACACCAGATTGTTTTGGGAAAAGAAATTCGGAAAAAGTAAAAAGTGTTTTGTTTTGGCATTTTAAAAATTAAACATTTCAAATTATTTTTTTATTTAAAATGACTTTGTTTTGAATTTTGCTTGTTTTATTAAAAGGGTTAAAAAAAAAAAACCTTAAAAATGAAACAAAATGTTTTGTTTCAGATTGAATAAAGCATTTCATTTGACCTGCAAACATTTTTTTGACTTTTTTATTATGCCAAAAAATGCTAATTTAGTACGGACCCAAAACTTTTTTACATTTCAGACACCAAACCCAAAATTCAGTTATTCACACAGTTCTAAGGCCCACCCACTGGAACCCCACTAAGCTATTGGTAAATACTTGGTTCTCAGCTCCTTTCTTCACATGCCCTTTTGTGACTTTTCCTTCTCACTGAAATCTCCTCTTCTCCTCAGTCTCATGCCAAGACAACCAGTCTCCAACATAACTCGGTGAGCTCCATACACAAAAATAGAGTGAATGGAAGGGGAAATACAAGAGAAAATAAGCGATTGGAACCACTACTCTGGGTTCCACCTTTTACAATCTCTTCATGTTCTCCTGACTCATTAGCCAAATCTAAGTTAGAAGAGTGTGTCACCACCACCCCTGCTGACATTCAGTTCTGCATCACTCTTATCATCATCTGTAACCAGCATGACTGAAAGATACATAAAAGATGTGAAGAAATTAACAAGAGTGGGAATTCTGGGTTTCTTTCTATGACTGGAATTATTACTGTCTAGGAGATCAATTGACTTACCTTTTAAATGGGCACATTGTTGGTTATTTTCCTGCTATTTCTCCTTCCTGCTTTTCTTTTTCTCCCCATCAGTTCAGAGGGGGATACAAGGCGATTTAATTGTAAGTGTACCTTCAGGATTTACAGAGGATGCTTTCACGATGGAAGGGACAACCACAGCTACAGCAGGTATTAACTCAACAGAACCAGATGTGACACCCACTGAAAATGATCCTACAAGGACAACAGAACAAGGTGAGCGTACAACAAATGAAATTAATTTTCTATTCTAACGTAAAACACATCCCTATTCCTGTTCACAGCTACCCAAGGCGCAATATTTCCCCAGGCCATGTGGAGTGGCCCTATTATCTTCTTAGATGTATATATTATCCATAGATGGGCATCCTGGAACAGCATTGGTTTTACTCATAACAGCACTTCACTGTGCAGAGCACAGATCAGAAGACGCTATCTACTAAGACTACAAGAGGGTTACACCCAGCCTAATGAGTTTGGAACAACACTTTTTGTCCACCGAAGAGCAGCACAAATTTTAAAGGATTTCACATTGCTGGATCAGAGCCTATGCTTTTGGCTACACTATTGATAGTGAACCAAGGAAGGCAACCTCTTGCTTTTGTGTGAATCTTTCTAACGCGAGTTAACATATATCATGTGATCTGCAGAGACAAGGTTTAAGATAGGAGAAGCGAGCACAGCTTTCTCTGCGATATCCCCAGAAGTGACACACGCTGAGAGGGGTCCTGATGAATCTGTCAGAAAAGGTAGACGCAATGGTTTTTTTCCAGTTAAATCTAATGAAAAATGGGTCATGCTATATCGAAGGTACGTTTACAAATTATTAGGATGTTATACGCTTGTTACAGGCATGCATAGCATGTGTTATTGATCGTTATGAGCACATCAGGAGTGATGTAATATCTTACTATGGCTTATGTCCTCTCCAACACCTTCCACTGAGGTGCTCATAACCACTATAACAGAGTTGGACTCCCACATTCTATCATTTACCATTTATTAAAATACGTCTCCCTCATTAACCCATTATAAACTATTTATAAATATACCTTTAAAATAAAAGGTGACCAAAAATGGACTCTGAGAAGAGATTTTCACTTGCCTTGTATTTTTTAGCAAGTTTTAATTTCCCGTCTAGATGACATTTTATTGCTGTAGGTATCAGGGGCAGTAAAAGCATTTCTTTCCTCAGAAATCTGCTCTCTGCTCCTTGAGCTCCATTGTCCTCCCAGGCTCCCCATCCCAATCTCATGCTTAGCCCCTCTGCGCAGAGTTTAAAGAGTTCCCCAGGAAGTCTGAGAGCTGACATTGTTGCACACTGCAGGTCTCAGCAGGCCTCACACCTATCTTTTCAGGATCTCCCTTGTTTTTTAGATATACTGAGAGGAATGGCCCCAAAGCTAGGGGCTATGGATAGCAGGGAGCCAGCGGGCAGGAACAAGTCAGCATTTCTCAAATGATTGAATTATTTAAGTTGACTTTTAGATAATAATTATTCACCCAGAGCCTCCAGTCTGAAGTGTGAGTAGAACTGGAGAAAGAGGGTCACATTTTCCAAAAGGACATAGTTTGGGGTGAGACGAGAGGCTCAGGAATCTAAGCTGGAGCCAGGTTGTACTGGACCAACATGGGTCTCTTGGTATGTAACAGTGATGAAGATTTCTTTCCTTCACTTCTGACTGCTTGCTGCAGCACCAATCTCTAAGGCCCCATTGTGACAAGCACTGTGGAAACACAAAGTCTGCCCCAAAGGTCTGACGATCGAAGTAGACAAGGCAACGAGAATATAATTGCTGTTTTTCAGATATGGAGACTGAGGTGTAGAGGAATTAAAGTGATTTACTGAGGATCACACAGGAAGTCTAGGGCAGAGGTGAAAATCAAACCCAGCTCTGAGTCTTAATCCAGAGCCTTAACTTTCAGACCACCCTTCTTCTCAATAGGCAAACCACAGGTTGCTCTCTCTCTCTCTCGGTAGCCAAGCTTTATTAGTTAAATTTCGTTAAGTGGCTCATGGAGGAATGTCTCATACACATATCACCCTAGCAATAATGGTGTACATGGGCTTACTGGCACAAATTCCATTTTGAAAAATGCTCATGTGTCATGTCCAGCTCTCATTTTGGGTGAGCTCTAGCTATCAATCACTCCATTTTCTGAATGAGTCAAATCTTAGTGCCCTGAATTCTTATTTCCTTCCATCTTAAAACAGCTTTGAAAAACTTGGAAGAAAGACCCAATTTAACATGAAACGTTACCTAAGTGCCAAACATTAACACCACAACCTCATTTAATTGGCATCTTACGTTTGCAGAGCAAAAAAAAGCTTTTCCCTTCATGAAAGTCTGTGTTCCCGTTTTTACTATTCTCTGCCTCTCTTTTCTTAATTATGCCCAGCTGGTTTGACAACAATTAATTATTTGCCAGTGCCTTTGGATCGCGTTTCATCTGCCTTTTCCTTATCCACAAAGAAATCGTCATTAGAGTCTATTCTAAGCAACGACAATTTGTGCTCAGTGTAGAACAGCCAGTTTAAAAACAACCACACGGAGATAATAGGGGGTAATAGAAATTTGGGAGTTACTTCCGCTAGGTTTAAAGATGGCCATGGTTTTGGTTCAAGGATGGAAATATAGGGATGATTTAAGAATAGCCCTCCCCCTGCCCCCGCACCCCCCAAAAAAAAGTAAATGAAGGAAAATTTAATCCTAATAAAAAGGCAGATATAGGATTTCTCAAGTAATCTAAAACAATGGTTGAAGTCCCCTGAGTCTAATTGGATTAAACACATTTGACCTCATTTAGCAGGATGCTACTACAGCTATTGTTTCTGTACCTAGATGCCCTGATCACCATGTCATACCAGGCACTGAACACACATAATCAAAAGACTGTAAAATTGCATAATCAGCATTTATTTGTATTACCATAGTACCTCGGGGTCTTAGTCATAGACCAGAACCCCTTTGTGCTGTACGAACCCAGGACAAAAAGGTGATCCCTGCCCAAGGAGGCTTTCAATCTTGCATAATTTTACTGAAGATTCTATGACGTGTGTGGTATTTGGAAATATATACAAGATGTAAGTCAGCTACCATTTTTATGAAAATCAATCTGTAAATTCAGACCCATTCCAGAGGACCGGGTATAATTAGAGATATGTTCAATACGGTTCTGAGAAGAGATATGGATTATGGAAGGCAGAAACTATGTAAAAAGGAGTAAGAATTTGAGAGAGAGAGTTTTTGGTAGCTTTGTATGTTTCAAACAAAGAGAAGGCAGGGTCTGCCCTAAAGACTGTCCAGTGTCAACCTCTGTATGTTATGTATTAAACAAAGTGTCTCTTTCTTTACAGGCTGTGACAGATTCACTTTTCTGCAAATGAGAGGAAATGGAAGAGTGAAACGGGAGCTGCCTCAACTAGGAGAAATGCTGTATTGCTTAACTGAGCGATGTCCACAGGAATTTGAATCTTATGGCTGCTACTGTGGCCAAGAAGGAAGAGGTTATCCTACAGATATACTGGACAGGTGCTGGCTCTTCAAAAGCTGCTAGTTAGCACTGTCATTAATCATGTTTATTGCACGATCCTTAGTGCCTAAGGATCACCCAAGATCAGGACCCTCATTATGCCAGGCCCTGCCCTGAAGAGCTTGCGATCTAAATAGAGAAGACAGAAGTTTTAGGGGAAAAGGCTAAAACATTCAAGTTTAGCAATCAGTGTGATGGTGGCAAATGTAATGTTAACATCTCAAATTTTAGGGGTAGCAGGGTACAGTTAGGAAGGGGTATTTCTAAGTGGAAAGACCAGGGAATGGAAAGGAGCAAAGAGGGCACAATAGGTGAGAGAAGGGAAGAGAAGAAGATATTACGAGCAGGTGCTGAGTGAAGCAAGGTCAAGAAATGGACAGTTTGAATAGTAACTTGCAGGTAGACAAGTCAGTCTGTTAATATAGAGCTATGCTCTTTTGAAGGCTATAAACAGCAGGGGTGAAATTCCAGCACCACTGAAGTCAAAGCAGAGTTTTGCTTTCACTGGAGGAGACCTCAAAGAATGAGATAAAATTAAAGAAAATTCACACTAATTCTAAGGAAATGAATCTCTCTCTCAGGGTCAGTTTTAGTAGCATGTCGAAGGGGAAGTGATGGAAGTCCTGATCACTTGAGACATCTCAAGTTTGACTACTAGAATATCAATGGTAAGGAACTTTCCAGCACTAGCAGGAGAATAGACTCTGAGCATAGGTCTTCTTCTAAGGTCCTAATTTATATGATTTATTTCATGGAAGGTTTTAACCCTCACAATGCAGACAGCTGTCAGCCAACTAAATTCTTAGGTGATAATTGAAAGAAAGATGCCCAGGTTGTGAAAGGATTACTTATGCAGTGTATTACGTTAGACAAGAAATGGAATCCAGTCTCTGTTCTAAGGAGCTCACGGTTGAATAAAGACAAAAGCAAGGGACACTGAATGAGTGATGTAGAAAGGCTATAAGGGTAAGATGAACTGCTTTATTTAACAACTTGTATGGATAAAAAAAGCTATTAATAAAAGGTTAAAACAAATATGCAATGAAAATGAATAACCAAAAGAATTGTAAATACTGCATGCTCCAGGGAGATGCCTTACGTTTAAGAAAGGTAAATATGTGTTCTTTGTTTTAGGTGCTGTTTCTCCCATCACTGCTGCATGGAGCAAGTGAAAAAACTTGGGTGCCAGCCAGAGAGAAGTTTGAGATTGGAAGTTGTGTGTTTAGATCACAAACCAAAGTGTAAGTTTGGTCAGATGATGAAATTTATGACATTCCCCTTGAGCCAAATTCAGTTTAGCATTGAATCACACAACTAGAATAGAATCACAGAAGTTAGAAACTGAAAAAGTGTATTATAGTAACCTGTGGTTTCTGAGCCATTTGGAGCTGGTCTTGAGTAGGAAAAGAATGATCAAGTTTAGATTAGGCTTAGCTAGAGTGCACTAGCTAAATTTGACCGAAACCTGAGCACTTTTCCGGATTAAGCCAAACCTTCTTGTCAACAGAGCACTCACTGGTGGATCTCAGCGTGCAGCTGAAAAAGCAGTTTCCACCAGTTGGAAGGCACTTGAATGTAAACTGGGCCATTTTTAATGTGCTAGCACCCACAAGTCCCACTGACGTCAATGGCAGCTGCAGTTGCTCGGCATCTTTGTAAAACCAGACTACTTATATTTAGGTGCCTAAATCTGGATTGCGAAGCCAAATGGCGAGGCACATGATTTTGAAAATTGTGGCTATAGGGTTCACTATAAGGGTGCAGCTGAGTGAGTCATTTAAAAACCGCTCTCACTAATTACGATTTGCTTTCAACCATTTTCACGTGGTAAATCTTTAAAACCTCCTTTTGAAGGCATGGGTTGGAGCATGTGCGAGAAGCTCCTGTGTTCCTGTGATAAGGCAGCTGCAGAGTGTATGGCGGCCGCCTCTTTCAATGAAAGCTTAAGGTTCCTGACCAGGCAGGCGTGCCAGGAGAACAAAGCCTCGTGTCGGAGTGGAATAGCTGAAAGGCCTTCAGGTGACACCGGAGCCGGCACCAGAACATCCAGCTCTGAAGAGAGCAGTGAGGAGGCCGGTCCACTGAGGAGTGTTTTAAGAAGAGTAAAGAGAGCTGCACATCCCCGACTGGGGAAATCCAGGTCCACACCACGGGCGCGATAGCCAAGTCTATGTCTTCAATTGGAAGTGACATGGAGGATTCCCCAGTCAACCGTTGTATATCCTATGTTCTCTTATCTTTGTACATTCTCTTTTATGCTTTCTTACAGACAACAGATTGAGTTACAGACTAGGTCAGAGGTTACAAATGTTAACAGACGGAACTCTGTATTGTAGGGAAATCTTAACTGAGGACCATTTCCTTCTGTCAAATGAAAGTATCCAGACCAGTTTGGTTCAGTTTTTTAGTAAAGACACTTCCAGCAGGTGACTGATTTTTGCTAACTCCTTGGGCAGTGGCTTAAAATGTACTAGCTTTGTACTGGAAATAAGATGTCTCTTGCTGAAAAGAAAAACAAACAATTGAAGGGCTGGAATTAGAATTTGATACATTTTCACATTTATGGCACTATATGTAATTAATGCAGAACTCCGTCAAGATATTGAAATACCCAGCTTAAGATCCACTCTGTATTACTTGCATGACTATGGTAAAACATTCTAGTAGATAACCTTCTGAATGTCCAGGAAGGTGGTGGGAGGAGAGGGGAACATGTGTCAAGCCATGTCTCCAAAAAATTGTGTACTACGTGGAGATGTCTGAAACACCTCTAAAGTGATCACCACCTATGCTTCAAAGTGTCACAGAGCACAAGTTCTGAACTTCAGCAACACAGAGGCCCTTCATATTGCATCTTTTGTGCTAGGGCAGGGGTGTCAAACTCACTTCCTATGGCGGGCCACATTTTAATTAAATTAAGTTAAAGGGGGCCACACATACCATAAAACCTAAGCACCTAAAAACCTAATACACTAAAACACATACGCTTAAACACCTCATGCTCTATTCCACTTCGCACACTCTACTCTCCTACTCTCCGCCGCAGGCTCCACCGTCCGTCGTCAAATCTCCCTGCAAGCTTAAATTCGGCAGCAGGGTAGGAGACTCCTACGTCCTTTTCCTTTCTGTTACGAGATCTCGCGGTACCATGCACTGCTGCGAGATCTCACACACTTTTACTGCCGGCACAGATGCCGCAAGCCGGCGGGCTGGATTCGGACCGCGGGCCAGATAACACAAGCCCGCGGGCCAGATTTGGCCCGCGGGCCAAGAGTTTGACACCTGTGTGCTAGGGCCTTAGTTTCATGTTTATCCCCATCCTCTGTGAATTATTTTCTTGCCCCACATCCTTCCGGCTCTGCAGGTCAACTGGCAGCGGTAACATGCTGCAGAGTTTTACAGTTCTCCCATTTGCCCTCTGTCATAATATGTAGAGAGGGAACTTAGTGGCATCTTCAGATCAGAACTAGTGCACATTGGTCAAATGATGTGGGGAACTCTGTATCTTTGCTGTCCAAGCTGTTACTATTCTTTGGAGAAACAAACTTCTGTTGCCAGAAACATGGCATGGTATCGATCCCAAATTAATAGATTTCTCAAATTAAACTACAATTTTCCTTTTTATTGCTCACGGTCTCGTTCTCATTATGCCACCTGCATGGAATCAGTGGAGTTACACTGTCATACAAGAACAGCAGCAGCCATGGGTCAGCTTCTTTCCTGTTCCCTTTTTCCTTTCTAAAAAACAAAACAACACACCATTGGGATCTGTAATGAGACCTTTGAGGAGGATAGGGGAGAAAATTAAAAACCCTTATTCCCAGAACCATTGAGAAATTGAACTGGGAACTACAGCAATTCTTAGAGTACTTTGCACTGCTGCTACTTTCTGCAGAAGCTGTTTTTTTTTTTTTTTTTTAATTGTTACGGATGGTTCTAGCCCTTTCCATTGCAGGGTTTTCTGCAAGTCTTGCTTCATAGGACAACACTGATTTATGCAGATAAGGTTATCACTAGTTACACAGCAACATATCTATGAAGTGCATTCAATGATGTAATAATTTCTCATCTTCGATGCGACCACGACCAATTAAATGTTAATACTAGAAATCAAACCATCTACTGCGTAGGTTGTAACCAAGCGGGTCTAAAAACCAAATCTCGCTGGGAGTTAAATCAGTAGCAGCTGCTTTGGATGCTGGCACATGTTCTGGCACCAGTTTTAATCTCATTGCTTCATCTCGGTTCCGAATGGAATAAACAGAACAATGAAATCCATAGATTTTAAACCTAGACGGGACCACAATCAACCACCTTCTCTGACCCGCTGCATAGACTATAAAATGTCATTCAACGGGCCTGCTTTGTTTAGAATGAGTGTGGGCGTGTGTGTGTTTCAAAGGTCAGGCTCTTCAATAGAAAAACAGGCTGTTCCCTCCACCCCACTCCTCATTGGTTGGGAGGTGACCACACTACTATGGACACAGCGCGTTTTGCAATTCTTGGTCTCCTCAAACTCGCAACAGACATGGAGTTGTGAACAAGAAATCCTCACTGGTGGCTAAATGCACGTTGGGCCACTTTGCATGAAATTTTTTATTTTATTTTTTTTAATTCTGACTTTGAGTTGAGTGTGAAAATAAAAGACAGGTTGTCTGGGATAGTTTCTTTATCAGCCAAAAAACCTAAGCAAGTTGTTAGCTTGGAGGTTAAATCAAAACAGTCTCACTTGCTGATTTCTGACCTAACATATTATTTTATTAACTATAATGTCATCTCATAGACCAGAGTACATATTTCGTTTTTAGTATTTGGAAAAGATTTCTGGTGGTGCTTTCATGTTATGCTTTAACTTAAATAGCTCTATAAAATTACTGACAAAATCTTTACTATTGTTGATTTGATTTTACTGTAAGTGTCTGAAATGGATATACAAATGGAAAGTTAATTCAAAGTAAACAGTTTATAGAATATTTTCATGTAATAAAACTAAAAAGTTTCCAATGTCACCCCTTTTGAGGCTCCTCTTGAAACAAATTAAGAATTTTCACTAACATTTTTACAATAAAGATGCTTGCTACTAACTAATTGTGACATCTTATCTTTATTATAGTGATTGTTCCATGATTATTTCAGTATTACCTTTCTACAGTCCTGTTTTAAGATATTGCATCTTTGTCATAAGAAATCTGTGTTGAATGCAAGGAAGTTGTGTTGTCCACCAATTAGAGCAAAGGCTCTGGAAGGAGAAGGCCTGCGTGGGTTCTTCTATGTCATGACATTCTTTGACTTTGACCATGTCATCAACTTTTCCTTTAGTCAGCATTGTGAGAAAATTAGGTAAATATGCAAAATCCCCTTAAAACCCAGTGCTGCATCTGAATGCTCTTTCATAACTAAGTTATCACAAAACCAAGGTTTATAGGATACATACTGCTTTTTAGAAAGACAATAAAAGATTAGACCACTGAGAAAAAACACCTAATTCTGCCTCAATGTGGAGAGCTGGACTAGATGATCTTGAAAGATCCCTTCCAGTCCTGCATTTCTATGGTAATAATTTACAGCATGGAGCAAAACCAGTCGAGAATCACCTTGCTTCAGTGACGTAGCAGAGGATTATTATGGGTCTCATGGAAATAAAAGTTACCATCACAGGTCATAATTAAGAAGGCAGCTAGTAAACGTTTAGGAAAATGTCCCACACACAAGGGGGGTGAAAATTCTGAGCCATCAACATTAATGGGAGTTTTGCCATTGATTTCTATGGAACCAGGATTTCACCCAGGGCTTTTAGGAAAAACCCACCTAGAGGAATATCAACAGAACACATGTAAAACTGAAGGAAGGGTTAGTACGTGATTCTGAATCCTCATTTTAATGGAAGGAATCACTTTAATCATTATCAAGTGAAGTATATATGCCTTTTAAAATACAAGATTGGTGAAGAAACTGACAGAAAGGTATAAACCTACAATCACCCACTGATATTTAATCACAAAAGGTATAAAGGTTGGCTAAGTGGCTTGAGAAATTACATGTGAAGACAAAACCAAAAGCACCTCAAATTCCTTCAAGATGCATTTCTGGATGCAAAAATGACCATTTAAATATCCACTTCAGCAAAAAACCAGGATTAATCTACAAAATGTCACTGCCCGCTATTTTCATCAGACGCTGAGGATGCGTTTTGACACTAAACAATGGGCATTTGTACTAATTTCCGAATTGGACTTTTAAAAGTTATCTTTTGGGCATAATGATTGCAACTTGTTTTCTATCCCCACATCATTTGATAACGAAAAGGTCAGTCTGTTAATTAAGAGGAAAGAGGAAAAGCCTTGTCTTTGAAAGAAATGAAATGTGACAATTAGTAAATTTAAATGAGCACAAACTGATTCCTCTGGTAGAGATTGCTGCTGCTATTCTGAAACCCGCAGATACAATTAACGTTTCAAATAAAGTCCTTTCTGTTAACGGTTAGGATTTAATATTAGGTGCAGAACATTCCAGCTCATAATGAACACAGTACGTTTACCCAGAGATCAAGTTACATGCCAATAATTCCTCGATCAGCTTTCTTTTGCTTCACAGAGTACTCCAGTCAAATGATCCTTACCGACCTTGTGTTAGACAGACTCCACTGCATGCGGTTATTTTACTGTAACAGTTAGATGACCTCATAAAGACTTTTGTGGGCATTTCCCCCACCTCTGGTATTTCATGAAGAATTTAACATTCAGTAAGCCAGTTAACATTACTACTTATGCCAAACGTTTCCTGGAAAAATTAAATCTCCAATCATGAAATGGCTTATGAGAGTGCTTAATTTTACTCACTGACTAGGCCCATTGAAGTCACTGCGATTATTCACTATGTAATGTGAAGCACATGCATGAGTGCTTACAGGAACAATGCCTATAAAACGAAATCTTAACTAAGCATCACTAGTATTTGGTCATCCTCATAGTTCAGTGCATGGAATCCAGCTCCATGATTGTTTTCATATATGTATAGAAAACAATCAAATAAACAGAAACTTGTGAAAGGCATTTCTATTTAGGCCCAAGTCACACAATTATTTTTTACTCTATTTGTAAGTGGTTAGGGGTATGGTCAGCTAAAAGCATGCTTTGTGTCCACATTTCACAGTATTAATCAGGGCAGGTCTACACTGCTGGAAAAATTTGGTGGCAGTCGATAGGAGTTACGCAAGCCACTCTTCATAGCTTGCGTAACTTCCGTCGACTTTGTACCTTCCCTTTAGCACGCTGTCTCCACAGTGCTGTGCTGATAGGAAATGCATTCCTGTCAATGCAGCGCTACGTTTTTTGGGGGAGGTAGTTTTATTAGATCAACTTCCAGACTCATTGAGCATGTCTTCACTACCGCTCAGTCGAACTGAAAAAATTGATCTGATGGCGGCAAATTTGCTGCTGTCAGTGTGTGCATAGCCTCAGTTAATGCATTTAGCACAATAGGTTCTGGTCTATAGGTAGGACTCCTAATTAATGACTAATGACTGCCTTTGCTAGATGATTAGATCTGGTTGCAGTAATCATTTAGGCAAAACTTATTTTTGCCTAATCCGTGGCAAATTAGAAAGCCAGTTCAATCAACAGTTCCAACGGAGTTTGGGCAGCCCAAACTACATACAAAGCCCTCAGTCATTTCCGGAATATTGGTAACCTTGATCACACACGTCAGTAGGACAAGATTTATTTCAATACACAATTGCAGTACCGTGACCACCAAATGTGGATTTCCCTGTGCCAGAGTACGGCCAGTCAGCAGCAGTCTTGTGTTCTTGGGTAGTCTCTAAACTGCTATGACTATTAAGTTGCTCTCATAGGGTCGGATTTGTTCTGGCTGCAGCTGGTTACACACACAGGCTTGGTCTATACTTAAAAGTTAGGTCACCATAACAACAGTGGTCCCAAGTGTGGAAAAACCACACTCCTGAACAATATAGCTACACCACCCTAACCTCCAGTGTAGATGCAGCCATGTGGATGCAAGAACGCTTCTGTTGACATAGCTACTTTTGTTTAGGAAGATGGCATTCCTACATAGATGGAGAAACCCTTTCCGTGGGCGAGGCTGGGTGTACATTACTGGTTTATGCTGGGTTAGATGTGTCAATATATCCTCCTTAGTGTAGAGACAGCTACATGCACACAGATGGTCCAGACAGCCGTGATATTGTCCTGCCAATGGACAGAGCTTAACCTGGCCCAGAATTTGCCCTCCTCATTATTCAATTTGATATTGTAGATGGACAGAAGCCTTTCATTTGTCTTCACCTTTTCAGGTACCACCTCACTCAGAACATGGCTACCCACCTGCCCTGCACTGCTTCTGGGCTGTCCCATCAAATACCCATCAGCTTGTGATCACAGCCATCTGGAGGGACAGTAAGGGCTTGATGATGCAAAACAGACATTATGATTTGAGACAGAGGACAGTGAGATTTGTGAAAGAAATCCTAGGCATAGAGAGGATGGTTCTAAAAGATATCCATAGCGATTAGCTATCCAGAATGTAGTCCAAAATAGGTGAAAAGAATGCTCGGTTGGGGGTGAGGAGATGCTAAATAGGCTGTGACAGTAGAAAAAGCTGCTGGTTGGACACAAACCCAAACATATTAACCTGTAACTATGAGCTAACCATGCCTCTAACTGGTTTCAAAATCAGAGTGTAGCATGAACAGGTCCTTATGTGTGGCTATTAGCCAGAGCTACACCACTATTTCTTAGAATGACTCTAACAGTAAGTTAGAACACAGATGCCCTTAACTGTGACAGAAAGCCATGTTAGCATCTCTCTCCTCGTAGCATAAATATGAAATTGTGGAACTGCTAAATGGTCTCTCTATTATCCAGCATGCCAAATGCATCATATTGTAAAGTGATTCCTCCCCACTAACACTGTATACACACCTTCCTGGTTTGAGATCGAAAAAAGCTTTATATACCACTCTCAAAGAAAAATCCTGTCTTTGCATCTACAGGGGGCATTCCGCCATGCATTAAACAGATTACAGCATCTGATTTTACTAATTCTCTGTGTACCACTATGGGATAACCAATGCCTCAGGATCAAGGCCAACTCTACACTTAAGACAATTTGGATAAATAAAGGATTAACAAAAATTAAGGACATAATCCAAGACAATAGATTGGCCTCCTTTGATTACATGAGCAACAAATGTCAGCTACCGCCTGTCTCACAGTTATTTCTTTCAGCAGCTATGTTCAATGATTCATGTAATGCTAGGGGACAATTGGCCTGTTTCAACTCATCTCTAGAAGAATCTGATAAAAAATAGAGAAGTCACTTGGTAGGAATTACTTATAAATGGATTAACGCTTGCATTACCTTCTCAATCTCAGTCCCAAAGAAAAATGGGAAAGAGAACCTAGCCTTACAACCACAACAGAAACCTAGGATGATTTCTGGCGTAATGTGAAAGATATGTCAAGTTCTTCATCCTTGCATTTCCGCCAGAACAAGGTATTAAATAGGTACTACTCCAGAATGTTTATTTACTTTAATGCTAGATTGGCAATCCACAGTGAATGCTGGAGGTGCAAACAGCCACATGCCAACCTGTCACACATCCTCTATACCTCTCAAAAAAAATGCATGTATTCTGGAATACCATATTCAGTGCTCTCCCAAAATCTTTCAAGTGTTGCTATTTTTCCTTTTCCAAGCGTTTGTATTTTAGGGTGCAGGATGTGTTGGCAATACTAGATAACATTAAGAAATGGATTGTTGTAACTATTTTTGTGGTCAAAAGTGTTATTTTGAGAAATGGAAATCTGCAATTCCTCTGTCAGACTGGCCTAGTGAGCTCTCTACTACTGTGTTAATGGAAAAAGTAACACTGTCTTAATAGAAACACTTAGAAAAAATATGCAACTGTCTGGTCACATATGAAACTATTGAATATTTTTGCACTTGGGTATATTAGTACCCTATATTCATAAGTTATGTTCTCACTTATTTAGTCACTTTAAAATTGATACCGTGTGACCTTTATGCTTTGAGGTGTGTTTCATTGGTTGGTTGAGTTGTTCCCCCTCCCAGGTTTTATAAATGAACACTGAATTTTGTTATTTATAGGATATTTCCATCTTGTGCAGGTATTTATATATATGTTTTGTTTCATTGTGCATTTATATTTATGTAAAAACAAAAAGAAACCTAAAAAAGGAACTACTAACTGGGATGTAACCTATCGCTTAAATCACCCTCTACCAGATGACTGGCAGATAGCTAACGTAAAGCCGATTTTTAAAAAAGCCCCAGAGGCGATCTTGGCAATTACAGGCTGGTAAGCCTAACTTCAGTATCAGGCAAATTGGTTGAAACTAGTAAAGAACAGAATTATCAGATACATAAACATGGTATGTTGGAAGTGTCAACATGGCTTTTTGAGAAGGGAAATGATCTATCTCTAATCTATTATAATTCTTCGAGGGTGTCAACAAGCATGTGGACAAGGGTGATCCAGTCAACAAAGAGTACTTAAACTTTTAGAAAGTCTGACAAGGTCCCTCATCAAAAACTTTTAAACTAAGAAGTTATGGGAGAAGTGGGAAGGTCTACTCTGGGATCGGTAACTGCTTAAAAAGACAGAACACAAAAAGTAGGAATAATGGTCAGTTTTCACAAGAGAGAGAGGTAAATAGCAGGGTCCCCCAATGATCTGCACCACGACTTGTGTTCCTCAACACATTCACAAATGATCTGGAAAAAAACAGGTGGCAAAATGATACAAAAACAGGTGGCAGATGATACAAAATTACACAAGATAGTTAAGTCCAAAGCTGACTGAAGAATTACAAAACTAGGTGACTGGGCAACAAAAGGGAAATTAAATTCCATCTTCATAAATGCAAAGTAATGCACACTGGAGAAAACAACGTAGCAATACATGTAAAATGATGGAGTCTACTCTAGCTGTTACCACTCCAGGAAGAGTCACTGTGGATAGTTCTCTGAAAACATCTGCTCAGCATGCAGCAGAAATAAAAAAAGCTAACCACGTAGGAACCATTAGGAAAGTGATAGATAATAAAACAAAATATCATAATGCCACTATATAAATCCATGGCATGACCATATCTTGAATACTGCATGCAGTTCGAGTCATCCAGTCTCAAAAAAGGTATATTAGAACTGGAAAATGAACAGAATGATTTCAACATCAAAAATGATTTGGGGTATGAGCCTCCTTGTTAGGAGAGATTAAAAAACTGGGACTGTTCATCTTAGAAAAGAGACAACTAAAGGGGGAATGTGATAGAAGTCTATTAAATCATGACTGGTATGGAGAAAGGAAGTAAAGGAGTGTTATGCCCCTTCACATAACAAAAGAACTAGGGGTCCCACGATAAAAATCAATGAGCAGGCAGCTTTAAAACCACCAGAAGGAAGCACTTCTTCACATAAGTACACAATCAACATCTAGAAACCATTGCCAGATGTTGTAAAAGCCAATACTACAACTGGGTTAAAAAATTAATTAGGTAAGTTCATGGAGGATAGGTCCATCAGTGGCTATTAGCTAAGATGGTCAGGGATGCAAACCCATGTTCTGGATGTCCCTAAACCTCCAACTGCCAGAAGCTGGATTGGGCAACAGTGGATGAATCACTTGAAATTGCCCTGTTCTGTTCATTCCCTCTGAAGCCACTGGCACTGGCCACTGTCAGAAGACAGGATAGTGGGCTAGAATGAACCATTGGTCTGACCCAGTATGGCCATTCTCATATGCCCTTAGGAATGCATTTTAAGTTTTGCAGCAGCCTAATATTTTGTTGGACTTTTCCAACAAGTCTCAACTTTTATGATGTGGTGAAATGTTTTAGGTTTGTAAAATCACTGTTTCTGAAAGTGAAAGTTCGTTTTGCTTCTCAAGAATAAGTATGTACTATATTTAGGACAGCATTGATTTTTAAGTAGTTAATACTAAGTAAATAAATTTTTAACCAACTCCGCTATTTTAACTTTTTGGTTTATTTTATTGCTTAAATGTACATTGCACAGTGTATTCTTACATTTTATGAAACTGGTTCAAGACCAATAGCACAGAATGTATGGGCATCAATAAAACAGACAAATTAGCCCTCCTCTGAACAGGCTAGTTTTGTTTCTTCTGAATTAAACACAATTTTAGTTTACCTTAAAATGAACTGCTATGAAAAACCATAATTATTCAAAATGACATTACATTTAAAAGAATTTAAAGCACAAGCTGGAATACATACAAATGCCACCTGGACATGAAGTGATAAACATTCACAGTGTCTTCAAACTGCCACAGATACTACAGGCCCAGTATGCACACTTTGTATTCTAAGCTCTACAACTCTTTTCAAGAACAGAAAGAAATAAGGGATTCAAAGCAATTGTACACATTAAAACAGCATTCTGAACAATTTGATTTAAAATTACATACAATTTACCACTTACAGTAAATTATCAGTACAATATATTATGCAGCAGACTTATACAAATCTTCAATTCTTATCTGTCCAAAATGGCCAGAGTATCCAACTTGCAGACTCTGCATTTTCAGTAGGGAAGAAATGAAACAACAGGCAACGTCCCAAAAGACTACAGACCTTTAGTTCCTTAACACTTGCACATCTTGAACAAAAGTAGTCTGAAATTAGGACACGTGGGAGCCTATCTTGTGATTAAATGAAAAAATTCTTCATCAATAGACTTCAAATAAATGGTACATGAAACGTTGAATATAATTTTTCACATGCAGTACACATGCAACAGAAATTAGTTAATCAGAGAAACAAGTCTATATTTACAGCACATTCGGTGTATTACAAGAGTGCAAATGAAAATACATTCTTTATTTCTTGTTCTTTAGATTCTTTAATTCTATTTCTTTTTTGTACAAATGTGCACAGTGTTACTTTATAAAATCACATCAGTGTGGACGATTGTTTTACATTGTGTCCCTAGCTTACATTTCTCTAATTAAAAAAATACACTCTGTTTACATAGGTAAAATCTAATGTCTTACCTTAAAAAACAAAAAGTGAAAACTAAAAGAACTAAGGTGAAAACGAGTTCTATTAATG
This sequence comes from Mesoclemmys tuberculata, assembly GCA_007922155.1. Lineage (NCBI taxonomy): Eukaryota > Metazoa > Chordata > Testudines > Chelidae > Mesoclemmys > Mesoclemmys tuberculata. The sequence goes on along the minus strand of ML675632.1, from coordinate 4,415,357 downwards.
CTGTTGACTCTGGTCTGATCAGGATGATACGCTGCAGCAGTAACAATCACAAGGGAATGCTGTAGATAAGAGGTGGTTTCGTCATCCACTAACAGCTGTGATTGCACTGTCAAACTGAAAAAAAGGTCTCAATTACCTTTCTGAGTTTTGTTAATGCTTCCTGAAAGTCTCAGTTTGTCATCTCATAGGTTTAAATAGCTGAAATTTCTCTGGAAATGTGCTATTTCACTCCTTTAAAGATAGCTTAAAGGAACACTGCATTTAAGTATAAAAATCCAGAAGCCCTACATTTTGCAGAAAGTTTAGAAACTGCCAAGGACGGTTAACTTATTGGCTGGCCTCCTAATCAATTTATAACAGGTGTTATTAGTTTAATACATTATTTATCTCAGCCCTGACCCATTCGAAGACCTATTGAATTCAAAACCATATATTTAAGTATTGAAACTATAAATTCATTATGTTTGTGTTGCTTCAGAAAAATCCAGCTAGACCTAGACTACAAAGCTGTACAAATACAGTTTTATGTAGAGATCTAACAAAAAATTACATTCTGTGTATGTATCTAAAATTTATATTCAGGTATCTAAACCTATGAACGTTAGCATATCTGTTTTCATTATCACTGGAAGACTTGTCAAAAGGAAGAAAATGTATGCAAACAGTTGAATGTGCAAAACATTTTTGCTTGAAAACACGTCTAAGTTTATAACTTCCAAGAGGATTCATCCACAGTTTTCTTTCAATTTGAAAAATATCATTAAAAACCTATTTTACTAAACTAGACAGAGCAACATTTCAGATAATCTTATTTTCTGTTTATGATTTCACAAATGAAGTTTCATTTAAAGTACTTATCCATTTAAAATGCCCTCAGTTTGGTGCTATACTAAATATATATAATTTATCATAGTTTAGACAGAGCAAAATACTACTGCATTTTCAAAAGCATAGTCTGTAAACTATACATATAAGACATGAAAAATATTGCACAACTCAGTGCTCCAAAAGGAGGATTTTCATTTCTCAAGCAGAACATTGTAGCTTTTGGCAGGAAAAAGAACATTTACTGGATTTCTAAAAAGCACATTATGTTAATCGTTCACCAGGAACAATATTTAACAATTGTCCCACCAGTCATATTTATTAATGAAACCGAACAGGTAAATGGTTGCTATGTAATGTATTCCAAAATAATGGAATAAATAGCTACTAGACAGCAACAGTATAGGGAGCTAAGATATTGCTTCACTGATAAACGTGGTAACACTAGGTATGCCAAAATCACTCTACCCAAATTTGGAAACCCAGGTGGAAGGAAGCCATCAGGAACTGGAGATACAGCCCCCAATTTGAGGAAATTGTGTTTCTGTAAACGCTTTCTTTAATTCTCTGAAATACTAGAGCATGCTGGCAAAAGAAAAGGAAATTTTTACTTCTAACTTTTAAACCTACTGAAATACAAAAAATGAATATAAGTGAAATAATAAGGTAACATAAATTTAACTTTAAATATTAGAAAATCGTTCAAGAAATAACTTTGAAAGTTTGGTTAAAATATCTCTATTTGCCATAGGTCCATCATTTTACTAACAACTATTTACTTAATCTAAATTAACAAAGAACTTGAAAACTCATCTTGGTCTGTTTATTGTATTGTACTCTACTTTAAATAATGTCCTGCAGACTTCAGAAGACACTTAATACACACAAAGATCTGGAAACTTCATCTCATAGACTGGAACGGATTGGTAATGAGCATGTCCAGCAGTAATGGTCATCGTTCCCGAGGGGCTAGGAGGAGGACTGTGAAGGAGGAAGGAGAAAACAAAGGCATATGATTTAAGTTTGCATAATGATATACTTCTGTAATGTGCTATAATTTTTAATTTTATGGAGTACCTGCTTAGAAACTTGATATTAAATGAAGCCAAATTATAATGGCTCATTTTTGTTTGTATCTTTACCTATATCACCAACTTCATTGAAGTCAACATAATAATCAAGATAGGGCTTTTTATTTACAGTATTACCTAAAATGCATAACAGATATGTATGGCACTTCACAATACATATACAGATTGCTAGCTAATTCCTAGAGCAAATGCAACAAAGACAAAAGGGAAAAGTCAATATTTCTGTGAGCATGACAAATATATATAAAATATCAATATAAAAATACTACAATACTATGTTACCAATATATATTTTCACATCTTTCAGCAAATATTTTTCAAACTAAGGCCCAATTCTGCCAACAGTTATATAGGTAGAACTTCCTTGAGGACCCAATTAAACCTTAATTAATGGATGCAACTCTCATGAAAGACCTTCAATAATTTTAAAGGAAAAATCAAATTTTACCCTTCACTACAACACTTTAATTATATGGTGTGAAAACGTGTTGACCTTCTTAAAAAAAATTGATGGGTTAATAGTCTAATTTTTAAAACATTTGATTTCATTGTTACTATTCTGATTTTTATTTTATTTAGAGGACAATATCCTGTGTGAAAATCAGCCTATTTCAATAAAATCAATTACCTTACTGAATAAGCACATCATGCCAAAGACTAGCATTTTAAAATAGCAAAGATTATCCAACAACTATCCCGACTTTTAATCAATTCCAACCCTTTTGTGGATAAAATCTTACCGAATGGTGAGCTCCAGTATCTGTGCAAGTCTATCATGAAGCAAGTTTGCCTAAAAAGAGAAAAAATTAAATATTTTAAGGATACCAGTCTCAAAAGGCAGCAAAGGTAAAAAATGTGTGCATGGGGAGGTGTAGAGAACAAAAGCCTGGTCTATGCTACTGAGTGAGGTCGATGTAAAACAGCTTACGTCGAATGAACTCTGTCAGTGTCGACACTACACTGATGCTCCCACCATTGTAGTGTAGACACTAAACTACACTACACTAAAATGGTGTTCCCACTGATGTCAGTCACCCACTACATCAGCTTAATAAATCCACCTCCACGAAAGGCATCATGCTTAGGTCAATGTAGTAAGGACGACATAGTGTCTGTGTAGACACTTACTTATATCACCTGTTGGCTATCAGCCCTGTGTGGGGATTACACCTGGGCCCCCCCACCTCCACACTGATGCTGACAGCAAGAGCTGCCAGTCTGGTGGGGTGCTCAGTTTCACAGTAGTGAGCCTACCATCAGTGAAATTGACACTCTTGTCAGTTTCACAAACACTATTATTTAACATTTCATCTCCGGCTGTCAGCTTGAGGACAGAGGGCTCCAGCTGTGAGCCCTATGTCTTTGTTAGTGTCCCATAATGCCCCACTTCAGTTGGTGCAAGCACTCTTGGTGAGGATCCGCACCACTGGCAGAAGGAGAGGGGTAGTGTGGACACCAACAGCCAATTTAATTGCTATAGTGGCTGAAGATCAACCCAACTTAAGTCTACTTAATTTGGTAGTATAGGCAAGCCCAAAGAAGGTTCATATACAGTGCCTAGCACCAGAGTTTCCTGGTCTATGACTAGGGTCCCTAGGCATTAAAGCAATACAAACAACAAACAGTAATAACAGCAGCTCTGTAAATAGTAAGGCGACCAAACCCACTCAGAGTGTAAGTAATTTTGACTTCCTACACAAATTAAAAATTCAGAGGACAGTTGAAGGCAAAAAGATGTTTTCTTTTTAATAGTAAATACCATCATGAACCACTCTTTACCCTATCTCCATCACCACTTGCACAAAAGCCTTTGGAACAGCATAAAATGTTCCAAGTACTTACTTTTGTTTCACACTGCGCTGCAATTTCTTCAAAAGGTGCTTTCTGAAACTTTTCAATCACAAGACGCCTCTTTTCTTTCTCCAGCTCTTCAAGTCCAGTATTATCTTTTAATAAATGAAGACCGTTCTAATTTATGATTATATATACTTCTTACAATAAGTGATATGACAAAATATTAAGAGGCTTATATGTCTTCATTTTTTATTATTACTAAAAATGAAGACATAAGAATAGAATCCTTTAAATGAATAGTAAAAAGTAGTCGCAGTTCAGGCAGATTTGTTGAACAAATACTAGTTAGTCAAGTTCCCTGTATTAATGAAACATGTATCTGAGAATCAGTTTACAAAACTAAACATATCATATCCTCTGGTCCCAATTCAGTTCGCACTCAGTCCATCAGTAGTTTTGTCTAAATAGGGATTGCAGGATTCGTCTAATATGTTATTGTTTGAGCACAGGAGATCACCACAGATGCAGTGGAATGTGATCCAATCATCATCCAGTACCATGATCTTGGATACATAGGATTACACTACACAATTAGTTATCCATCTTTTGCTATCTTCTTGCTCTTACAACTGGGGAAGTAGGCTGAAAACAGGTGTTAAGACTTTGTGAGGCTTGTTTTTTTCAGTATACTTAACCTGGGAATTGGTACTAATTCTTCAAGTGTAAACAAGATCATCAACTCCATATATTAACATTTTTTTTTTAAATAGTCGGCCTAACAAATTTAACTTGGGATCAGAAAGTCAATTTGGACTCCTTTATTTTCATGCATTATAATCAGCTGTAAAGAGTTTGCAAACCAAAGTTATACTCTCAGTAACACCTATTGTCTTGTAGGTGTTCCAGGTTATACTTTGATATGTGTAATTGGGGGCATAGTTTGACTTGCATAATCTTTATTACTAGTGGTGATGTGTTATAAGGGAAGAACTCAGCTGCATTTTCTGACCCTAGGTTAAGTTTGCTGAGTTGGCAGATAGAAAACAATTTTTTAAACATAAACAGCATATTTGCCATGGAAATTAGACACAAAAAAATGGAACTCTTCTGAACCCAATAATGCTAATTTCACACACTATAGTCAGAGACCTCCCCTTGAGGACTTTAATGTCATGACAAATGTTCAAGGTGCTTTACAGATATTTACTTAACTGAAATTCACACAGCTAAGAATAAAACATTGTGTGAATTGCTTAAGTGTTTTTCAAGCCTTGACCTGCAAGGCAAAGTTTCAGAGACAGTTAAAAGAAAGAATTCATTTATCAGCTTTTCGGTAAGTCACAGTAGCTAGAGGTAAAGAGAAGAGCTCTAACTTTAAACAAGTCATAAGTTTTGCCAGCATACGCGCTAGTGTGGACAGCACTATGTCAGTGGGAGACGTTCGCCTGCCAACAGAGCTACTGCTGCTCATTTAAGGGGTTTTATTATGTCGGCAGAAGAACTCTCTCCAGTTGACAACGCGGCTACACAAGTGCTCTTACAGCAGCATAGCAGCACCAATACAGCTGTGCTGTTATAAATTTTAAGTGTAGACTAGCCATAAGAAATGCTGAAGAAGATCATTTAAGGGCCTTATAGCTTTAAACCAACATGCTACACGATGGGAAACTAATATATTTTAAATGTGTTATGTTGGCAAATCTTTTTTTCTGGCAAATATTTCATTTACTGGACAAGTGTAAACATAGTATTGCAATAAATCTCACCAATTGCTTTCTTCAAAGCTTCAAAGGTGATTTCTTCAGTATTATTCACCTAAAGGAAATAAGTGATTTTTAATTGACTGAAATAACACAAACTCCTGAAGAATAAGTCAAGTCACAACTATCATGTGTCACAAATTCTGCTTCTCCCATAAGACTATAAATATTTAGGAGTTGCTGTGCGCAAACTCTACATTTCAAAAGGGATTTATCCAGGGAGGAGCCAAAATCCCAATGGATGCGTAAGTGCCTAAAACTCTTTTGAAAAATGAGATTTAGGCTCCTAAATAAGTTGGACAGAGCAACACTAAGCACAGCAATTTCTAAACGTTTTTAAAAATCTAAGCCTAATAGAGTTTAGCTCAGAATTTTTATTTCTAAGAGACAGATTAATGTGAACATATAACAGTAATATATTTCTTCATCATAATGACTAACTCTGATTACAAATCTTTTTTCTTCTGCATTATACTAAATGTTTAGTGATCCATCAACTTTATTACAGGCAGAGCTGGTAGTTCTAGCCATACTTACAGTTGCCTGATACTTCATTATAAAAGACTCATTTTTCAGTTATCTATAAATTTAAAAAATTAACTGTGTGCGCGCAAATTTCCCAGGCTGGGCAAGTACCTCAGGTTGGGGTTTTTTTTTGTTGTAAATTTCAGCAAAAATAATTTAGCAGCTTCTGCGAATGAGTTTAAGGAAAAATAACTGTCTATAAAAACTCTGCCAACTGTTTAGTTGAGATGCTCTAGCACCTTCATGCTTTGTAACATGGACTTGAAATTTGGCAAATGGTATTTGGTGTGTCAGATATGTGCTTTTTGCTGCCACCATGAAAAAAAAAGGATCCTTCCAAGTTGGAAAAAAACTGAAAAACTGCAGTTTGCACATGCTCAGTAGAGACTTGTTAGGGAGGCGGTAGCTAAATTCTTTTAAGCTTCTGCTTAAACTGAGCATGTTCCACCACAGGACTTTCCCTGTAATTGCTGTTCTCTGCTTTGGTGCCCAGTTCCATAGAGGCAGAGAAGGAGACTAGCTCCTATGCTCTCAAAACTCTCCCTACTGTCATCCAAGCACCGTGAAGGAGGAAATTGACTCAAATGGAGAGGACACAAAAGCCTGACCTGGAATTCGGAGGAGGAATGTGGTGAAATACAGAGGAAGGAGCAGACTGGAACAAAGAGCATGGCGTGGGGAGGAAAGACTGGGGTTGGGGACTAGATAAAGTAGGCCATGGGGGCAGGGACTGGCTGGACAAAGAGACTAGGACAAGAAGCTAAAGGCCGTAACGATCTCAAGTTGCACACCTAAAATTAGTGTACACTTTTGACCTTGCCTTCTGTGCCTCAGTTAACAGGGGTATGTGAAAAATAGGTAATATTTGTGAAGCACTTAGTCACTATGTTGAGAACACCATGCAAAGCCCATGAGAAAATTAAAATTCTGTATTCAGACCAGGGTTTGAATAGTGTGAAGTAAATAAGGTATGGGCAGGCCACAATTTTAATGAGACAAAATATGGGAGTAAGAACTCTTTCAGTGAGCATCCCTCCTGTGCACTGAATGAGGTAGAAGTCCTCTGAAAACCAGAATGTGATTATATAATTAAAGACTATCAATGCATATGCGTGGGAGTGGAAGGAAAGGAATTAAGGCTTTGTCGGCAACCTTAGTTCTTGTGTTTCTTAACTTCTGAGCTTGACTTTGCCACCATAACGATTTTTCGACAGTTGTGTGTAATTCTAAAACTAATAGGAATTTGGGTAGGACGCCAGTATTGACACCCTGCTCTTGTGAAGAGTGCCAGGAGTTCTTTAAAAGCCAGCACTAGTCAAGATTCTTGCCTTGTGCCTCATTTGACACAGAACCTGAAACATCTCAGCACCCTTTCCCACCATCCAAGGGCACTGGTTCCAATGAACAAAGAGGGAAGAATGCCATCTACTGAATCACCAACAGTTCTGAAGAAGCTAGGCATTTGTTGAAAGTATATCATTTTAAGTCTCTCATAAGCCTGACCCTGCTTAGCTTTGGAGTTCTGATAAGCACACTGCACAAACTTCAAATTCGTCACAAAATGTAGTTTAAGAAACTAACGAAGCCTGCAAAGTCTGCGCACAGATAGGGTTCTGTGCATGCAGGATTCAAATGGAAATTTACCATTTTATTTCATATGGAAAGAAGTCTATGAATACTTGCAACATCTTACAGATGTAACATTTAAATTATCCTGATGTAACATTAACTGATTAACAGTAAACGATGAACAATTTTGTTCCTATGAACTGACAGGCTTTTTTCTCTTTCTACAATCCACTTCCAATGTTTAGACAGGCCAAGCCATCTTAGAGATTAGAAGTAAACTAATATTTTAGCATAAGTTTTACATACTTGGGCAAAAAGATTATTCATCATAATCGGGTAAAAAGAAACTTAAAAATCTTACTTGTTAACATATAACAAGTATTCTCAATCTTTTCCATACTCCGTGTTGCAACTTGAAAAATGTTCAAGATGTCCCCCCACTCATCTTGCCACACTGAAAGGGAAAGCGGATGCTCCCCCTATTTGAGAAGCTGTGTTTTTATTCACCATTTTAGACAATCAATATATTTTTCATTATTGTTTAAAAGGATCATATTTTCAATATCCTTGAATTAAATTACACTTAATTGCCCAATTTAGGGTTTCATTCATTGCTTAATATTTTTATAGATTATTTAGAGGATTGTGTGTAGTAAACAGAATCCCACTAATGAAAGGGTAGGTTCTCATGCTTCTATAGGTAATTTTTGGCTATGTACCCTAAAGAATGAGCTGCTTCACTTTAGCACTCAGAGAAAATTGGGAATTAATTATTTTTCACTTTTATGTTACACATTTCCTGACACAAGCTAGAAGTAACAGAAACAACTTACATTTTATGGTTAGCACATTTTTTGGGAGGGAGGGAGGAAGAGGAGGTAAATTGTCACAGCCACTGGAAACTGGAATATCTATTCAGATCATTTCAGTTAAGGAGTCTAAGATTTGCCCCAACAGTCATACTGTAGCCTTCCTACAAGATAATTAGCCTCAATCCCTGTACCTTATGTCTGTATCTTTTGTTTGATTCTATCATTTCTTTCCTCTGCCTTAAAATACCGTTTATTAAACATTCCTGAAAACAGAAAGGACACAATGTAAGACTTATTTATGTTACACTGTGTAGAATTACTCTATTCCTGAGTACAGTTCACTTTAATACACGTTCAGTGGCATCAAATTACATATTTGGAGTTACCTGTATTTTACTCAAAGTGTAATGTCTCATAACATATTACACAGAAATTTAGCATTTGAGCAGTGTTCCCTCAATAAGTCACACAGGCTGAAAAGTAACTCTAGAAGCTTCAGAGAAACAATATCTGATAGTAATATTAATGGTCAAAAGTAACTCATACTGTAGTGTACCTGTTTATTATTAGATAATAAAAATCACTTATTTTTTTTTAACTCTTCAGGAGTACACATGCAAGACAAAAAAACCCCAGTGTTTCTCTGGAAAAGTTTCATTTTGTAGGTTGTTTCTTCATGCAAGAGACTTCTGAGAACACCTTGTTTTTTCACATACCTGATCCTCTGTGTTGTTGCCAGGAAGAATATCCACCTGAATAGATACAGTGTCCACAATACTCTTCCTTCTGGAGAGTCTATCTTCATCTAGAGAAAAATAATAGTCTCTCATTTTCTGTACCAGTGATTTAAAAAAACCAAATTCATGTTTCCACACATATCTGTGGATTTGTTTTCCCCTGCCTACTTAGTTCATCTATTTTATCAATAGGATATTTGTGAAAAATATGACTAAGTTGCCTTCTGTATTAATTATTTTAAAATTCTTCCAAATTTCACTTAACAGTTCACACAAGTTATTTGTAATTTAAAATTCATGTTTTAGGCCTTAGCTTGGAGATGTCTTGAAACAAAAAAGAGTTCTTCCACTGATGGTTCAGATAGTTCATTGCAGAAAGCAACAGTGTGGGAGGAGAAATATTTTTTCCCCTGCTGTCACTGATATGATTAACACGAATGTAAGAATGGCCATATTGGGTCAGACCAATGGTCCATCTATAGCCCAGTACCCTGTTTTCTGACAGTGACCAATGCCAGATGCTTTAGAGGAAACGAAAAGAAGAGTGCAATTACTAAGTGATCCATCCCATTGCCCAGTCCCAGCTTCAGGCAATTAGCAGTTAAATTCCCCCCTCCAGCCCCTTCCGGACCACTGGGATGCATAACTAAACATCTTGGCTAATAGCCATTGCTGGACCTATCCAGCATGAGTTTATCTAATTAATTTTGGACCCAGTTTACTTTTGGCCTTCATAACATCCCCTGGCAATGAGTTCCACATGTTGACAGCGTTTTGTGAAAATATATTCTTTATGCTTGTTTTAAACTTGCTGTCTATTAATTTCACTGTGTGATGCCTGGTTCTTGTGTTACATATTCACTCCACAACATTCATGATTTTAGAGACCTCTATCATATCCCCCCCTTATTGATCTCTTTTCTAAAATGAACAGCCCCAGATTTTTTAATCTCTCCTCACATGGAAGCTGTTCCCTACCTCTAAGCATTTTTGTTGCCCTTCTCTGTACTTTTTCTAAGCCTAATAAATCTTTTTTGAGATGAGGCGACAAAAACCACACAAACATTGTATTCAAGGTGTGAGAGTACCATGGATTTATATAGTGGCAATATGATATTTACTGTCTTATCTATTCCTTTCCTAATGGTTCCTAATGTTAGCTGTTTTGACTGCCACTGTACATTGAGCAGATGTTTTCAAAGAACTCTCCACGATGACTCCAACATCTTTCATGAATGGCAACCGCTAATTTAGACGCCATCATTTTGTACATATAGTTTGGATTATGTTTTCCAATGTGCATTTCTTTGCACTTATCAACATTGCATTTCATCTCCATTTTGTTGCCCAGTCACCTAGCTTTGTGAGATCCCTTTTTAACTCTTCAGAATTAACTTTAGACTTAACTATATTGAGTAGTCTTGAACCTGCAAATGTTGCCACCTCACTGTTTGCCCCTTTTCCCAGATCATTTATGAATATGTTGACCAATACTGGTTCCCGTGCAGAGCCCTGGCAGACCCCATTATTTGCCTCTTTCCATTCTCAAAACTGACCATTTAATTTCTACCACTTGTTTCCTATCTTTTAACCAGTTACTGATCCAGGAGAAAACAGCTTATTTTGCTCAAGAGGCTTTGCTGAGGGACCTCGTCAAAGGCTTTCTGAAAACCTAAGTACACTCTATCCACTGGATCATCCTCATCCACATGCTTGTTGACCCCCCAAATATTTCAAGTAGATTGGGGAGGCATGATTTCCCTTTACAAAAACCATATAAACTCTTCCCCAAGCCACCATATTCATCTATGTGCCTGATAATTCTGTTATTTACTATACTTTCAACCAATCTGCCTGGTACTGAAGTTAGGTTTACTGGTCTGTAAGTTGCCGGGATCACCTCTGTAGCCTTTTTTAAAAATTGGTGTCACATTAGCTATCCTCCAGTTACCTGGTACAGCAGCTCATTTAAATGACATACTAGAGTTCATAGTTTTCCAATTTCACATTTGAGATCCTTCAGAACGCTTGGGTGGATACCATCTGATCCTGGTGGCTTATTACTGTTTAATTTATCAATTTGTTCCAAAACCTCCTAATGACACCACAGTCTGGGACAGTCCTTCAGATTTGTCACCTAAAAAGAATGGCTCAGGTTTGGGAACCTCCTGCACATCCTCAGCTATGAAGACTGATGTAAAGAATTCATTTAGTTTCTCTGCAATAGCATTATCTTCCTTATGCTCCTTTAGTATCTCAATTGTCCAGTGGCTCCACTGGTTGTTTAGTAAGCTTCTTGCTTTTGACGTATTTAAAAACTTTTTTGCTGTTACTTTTGAGTCTTTAGCTAGCTGTTCTTTAACTTATTTTTGGCCTTCCTAATTACATTTTAGACTTCACTTAAGCAGTTATAAGGTAAGAGGAAAGATTCTCTTATGGATCAGCAACCAGTTAAAAGACAGGAAAGAAAGGGTAGGAATAAATGGTCAGTTTTCACAATGGAGAGAGAGAAATAGCAGGGCCCCCAAGGATCTGGACTGGAACCTGTATTTGTTCACCATGTTCATCAATGATCTAGAAAAGGGAGTAAACAGTGAGGTGGCAGAATTTGCAGATGATACAGGGATCTCACAAAATTGTGTGACTGGGCAACAAAATGGTAGATTAAATTTCATGTTGAGAAGTGGAAAGTAATGCACATTAGAAAAAGATCACCTGAACTATACAAACAAAATTAGGGGGTTCAAATTAGCTGTTAGCACTCAAGAAAGATCTTGGAGTCATTGTGGACAGTTCACTGAAAACATCTACTTCACATGCAGCAGCAGTCAAAACAACTAAATGTCAGGAACCATAAAGAAAGGGATAAACAATAATATCAAAATTATCATAACTGCACTATATTAATAAATGGTATGCCCAGACTTTCAATACTCTGCAATTCTGGTCACAATTTATTCCTACCCTTTGTTTCCTATCTTTTAACCACTTCCCTCTTCTTCTGACTGCTTATTTTGCTTAAGACCCTTTGATGTGGGACCTTGTCAAAGGCTTTCTGAAAATCCAAATACACTATATTACCTTTATCCACATGTTTGTTGACCCCCTCTAAAAATTCTAATAGATCAGTGAGGCATGATTTCCCTTTACAAAAGCCATGTGGCCTCTTCCTCCCTCCTTCCCCAAACACACTATGTTCATCATTGTGTCTGATAATTCTGGTCTTTAGTAAAGTTTCAACTAATTTGCTTTGTAGTGAAGTTACGTTTACTGGCCTGTTATTGCGAGAATCACCTCTTGAGCCTTTTTTAAAAATGGGAGTTGCATTAGCTATCCTCCAGTCATCTGGACATAACTTGCTGGACATAACTTTTAGTTTATAACATAGGTTCCTCATTTGGTTATACAACCATTTTCCTCCTTTCTTGTTACTGTATCAAGAAGCATTTTTGTAAGTTTAACTGCCAGCAAAATTTGTTGGAATGCAAGACTGGATGCACTCTTGGTTAAGAGTACAATGTTTTCATTAATGCTAAAGAAGCAGCAGAATTTAATTTAATGGGGAACATTGAGGACTCAGTGCCAAATCTGAGTGTTTTTCTATACATCCCATTTGATTTTCCATTCTCCACTTCTTCTCAACCATCTTGTAACATGATACCCATGCACTGTCTCAGCTATGCTAATTATTTACCAATTCATATCTTGTTCCAAGTTTTTAAAATAAAAAAAGTGCTTGTCAAAGGTGGTGAATGGAAAACTAAAGCCCTCTAGATTTATGCACAGAAGAGTTATATCATTAGTTGCCACAATCTTCCTTGTGTTGCTCTGGCTGAAGTTCCTCAACCCTATTCTAGAAGGATCAATTATACAGATCAAGTTAGCTCAGATTCCATGTCTCATTCCATCCTTGACATCTTCTAAGATTGTCAACATGGGTGACAATAATGATGTGGAAACCTGAGGACTGTGACTACCAACTTATTTAACACAGGCTGTGGAATAGTCACATGGTAAAGATGTAGTCCTCCACATCCTTAATAGAGCTCTGAATCCCCCATATCACATGCAGAAGACCCCACCTTCTGGATTTAGGGGACTGACTCACTTGAAACCCACCACTATTACTCTTTAATTGACCACGTTTGAGCAATGTGAGATGCTCCCTCTACCCATGGTGGCTCAAGGTTCTGAATTACGGGCCTGAGACCCACTAGATTACCTGACTGTTTAATTTGTTATTGTTCCTACCTATTAATTTAAATTTGTACTTTTCATCTAATTTTCCTTTGCAAACACAGTGTTGTAGGACAATGCACACACTCAACACTCCTTTAAGTAGCTTTGCATTTGCTGCATGTTTCTTCAGAAAAAAACAAACATGGTTCAGAACAGTCTTAAATAAAAAGGATTAGTTTTACAGCATAAAAAGGACAGATTTAAGAACAAACCACTGCAGGAGAGACAGTAGACAAACCAGCCTGAGGCTTGCATACAGAATACAGGTATTAGGATTAGTTTAGCTAATAACTTACTACTATTTGTGCACTGAAATACAGCTGGAGATATACTTTAATATGGTTGCCAGAAATATTCTACATAGGAAAAATATTTTGGAGAATCTGGCTCATCTTTAATTTTCTGATGGCAGACCTGCTACTCCCTGCTCCTTCCATATTATATGTAAAGAATGTAAAGGAAACTGAGGGGGGCATAAACAGCATTCTGACTATAAGAAATGAATGCAGGACAAAATTGTATCTTTGCTGCCACTTTGCTGCCTTATCTATAATCCACATACATACACTGTACACATTTTTTGGCCTACTTTGGATTCAGCATGGCTCTATATGAACAGATGCCACACCCCTTTGACACTCTTTAATTTGACATATTAGCAAACAAGGGAAGGAGGAGGATATGGGGAGCTACAGACCAGTCACCCTCATCTCAGTTCCTGGAAAAATCATGGAGCAGGTCCTCAAGGAATACATTTTGAAGCACTTGGGGGAGAAGAAGGTGACCAGGAACAGTCAGAATGCATTCACCAAGGGCAAGTCATGCTTGATCAACCTGATTGCCTTCTATGATGAGATAACTGGTAGATGTGATATACCTTGACTTTAGCAAAGCTTTTGATATGGTCTCCCATAGTATTCTTGTTAGCAAGTTAAAGAAGTATGGGTTGGACTATAAGGTGGATAGAAAGCTGGCTAGATCATTGGGTTCAATGGGTAGTGATCAATGGCTCAATGTCTAGTTGACAGCCGGTATCAAGCGGAGGGTCCCAGGTATCAGTCTAAGGGCTGGTTTTGCTCAACATCTTCATTAATGATCTGGAGGATGGGGTGGATTGCACTCTCAGCAAGTTTGCAGATGACACTACCCTGGGGGGGAGTGGTAGATATGCTGGAGGATAGGAATAGGATACAGAGTGACCTAGACAAATTGGAGGATTGGGCCAAAAGAAATCTGATGAGGTCAACAAGGACAAGTGCAGAAACCTGCACTTAGTACGGAAGAATCCGATGCACTGCTACAGACTGGGGACTGACTGGCTAAGAAGCAGTTCTGCAGAAAAGGATGCATAGGTTACAGTGGACAAGAAGTTGGATATGAGTCTGTGTGCCCTTGTTGCCAAGACGACTAGTGGCACATTGGGCTGCATTAGTAGGAGCATTGCCAGCAGACTGAGGGAAGTGTTTATTCCCCTCTATTCAGCACTGGGGAGGCCACATTTGGAGTATTGTCTCCAGTTTTGGGGCCCCCACCACAGGAAGGATGTGGACAAGTTGGAGAGAGTCCAGGGGAGGGCAACAAAAATGATTGGGGGCTGGAGCACATGACTTATGAGGAGATGCTGAGGGAACAGGGCTTATTTAGTTTGCAGAACAGAAGTGTGGGGGTAGGGGAAGGATTTGATAGCGGCCTTCAACTAACTGAAGGTGGGTTCCAAAGAAAATGGAGCTAGGCTATTCTCAGTGGTGGCAGATGACAGAACTAGCAGCAATGATCTTAAGTTGCAGTGGGAGAGGTCTAGGTTGGATATAGGAAAAACTTTTTCACTGGGAGGGTGGTGAAGCACTGGAATGGGTTACCTAGGGAAGTGGTGGAATGTCCATTTTTAGAGGTTTTTAAGACCCAGCTTGACAAAGCCATGGCTGGGATAATTTAGTTGGGATTGGTCCTGCTTTGAGCAGGGGGTTGGACCTCCAGAGGTCCCTTCCAACCTTACTCTATGATTCTACGAATATAGTTGCATTCAGAAGTATATTTTGTTTACTAGAAAAAGCAAGCTTATACCTGTGTGTTAAGTATCATATAGGCTCTTTGAAGCTTTCTGCTTAGCGAAGGTGTTGCTGTCAGACATACGCACTTTCAGCTGAGTTTGCATACGATACCACCAGGGTTTTCATTATTATCCAACTCATATAGTCATGTATTATCTAATGTGATCAACCTCAAACAAGAGATTCAGATGAAATTCCTTGCTTCCAAGGACATAAGGTCTGCAACAAATTTTAGACAAGAATCTTTAGAGATGGAAAGGTTTTTGTTTTCTAAAACTTTCAGTGAAAGCTAACCATTATTGTTACAACTCATTCTTCAGATAAAATATAATGGTGTTTGAGAAATTAAAACATAGATCTATATATTAAACAAACTGAAATTTGAAATTTAAATGCTTTTAAAAGGTAGTTGAAAAATGAGTTGTCTTTGACCTCAACCTGTATTCTGCCCACTAATTCATCCCCTCTGGGATTCCAAACTTTGGAACAGCTTCCTAGAACATCCATTTTTCCTATTTTATATAAAGGCCCAGTGCCCAAAAAATGTCTGTCAAAATGTGATCTTAAATAGGAGGATTTAGATTTACATGAGTGTTAACATGCTAAATCAAGTGTTATAGGACCTGAGTCTTATTTACATTAAGGCTCCTTTACTTTGGTTTAATACACTGATTTAAAATAAATAAAATAACTTTTTACATCCACTTTAAGAACAGCATAAGGGGTCCTTAGTGTAGTATAAATGAGCATCAGAAACTGGACACACTGTATTAGAAGATTAATATTACATTCTCCAAAATAGTGCAGCCTTTACCACACCCCATCCCCCAAGAAGCTTTTTCACAGGAAATAGCTCTTCCCTCATTGTCTGAATCCTATTCCCCAGAAGGACAAAGCCTGGCAAACATAAGATGTTAGATGATCTATCATATATTTAAATATACTGAACATTTCAGAAAGATACCAGTTCTGTTCTCTCTTTACCTAAAGCCAGCTCAAAGGAATAACACATCAAAGGCCTTCACTGTAAGACAGCAATAACTATTCATCAAAAGCAGGATACAAAGCTAGTAAAGAAGCTGCACCAGGCAAGTTCACAGCTGATGTTCCCAACTAGAAAAATGTCTACATGCCCTGGGTGGAAAGACCTGAAGCAATTCTTTACAAAGAAATATGAAAAGCCAGACGAATAAAAACTTATGGCACTACTAAAGTTGTCATCATTAATAATTCTGGAATTGCATACAATTATAGACAAAAGTTGTAAATATTCTATTTAAAAAAATTGCCATTCCTACTATTTGTTCCAACTCATGGATGAAGAAAAATATAAACATGGATAGAACTGGGAAACAGGGAAAAGTGTGACTGCAGTTTAGTTGGCTTCCTTTTTTGTAACAGGCTTATCTTCTTGCCGGATCTCTTTAGCTTGCTTGCTTTCTGTGCTGGACGTTGGGGGCAATACCCGAATTCTGCAACCAGGCAGCCCTATCCCTGGTAACTGCTAAGACCATCACACTGGACAAGGTGTCCACGACATCACGTGTGAACTACAAGGACGTCTTAGCTGCCAAGAAACTCTCAGTGACAAATGCCCAAATGCTTGAAATTCTTCCCAAGAAGCCTCAGGCAGCTGGTCTATGAAATTTGACATAGCTGTCCAGTTAACAAAACTGTACTTTGACAGCAAGACTTGAGGGTTAGCAATTCATCTCTGTAAGGAAGAGGAGGTGTAAGTCTTCCTACCCATGAGGTCCAATTGTTTAGAGTCCCAATCCTCGGGGGTGCACTTAAACCTGCCCTTCGGGGCTCTCTTGTTCACTGCAGTTATAAGTAGGGAGTTTGTCGCCAGATGGGAGTAAAACCCTTCAAATTCCTGCATGGGGCCAAAAATATAGCACTTTTCCATGCACTTAGCTGCAGGTGGTACCAAAGCTGGCATGTTCCCAAGGGCTTTAGCTAGTTTAAGGAGTGCATCATTGATAGGGAGGGTGACTCTCATAGGGGAAGATAGGTGTAAACTGTCCAGCCCATTTGTGATTGTTCTCTTGCATGAACTCCTCTTCGATATGGAGGGAAGCAGCTACATGCCACAAGAGGAATTGGTATGCCTTAAAATCCCACAGCACCAAAGGGGAAGATGAGCCAGACAGCACAGCATCACTGCCAGGAGACAAAAACAAGGCCCTTAACTGAGACAAAGCTGGATCCTGTTCCAGGGCTGATGGACCCAGAAGGGACAACTCTGGAGGCTCTACAGGGAGAAGGACCCCTGATGCCCGGGCCTGTGGCAGATCGATGGTCGCCACTGAAGACCTGGATGGTGATCTTGCCTTTGAGCAACATGAAGAGTGGGACCTTCTTAATAGAGGAGCATCCCACAGATTCCATGGAGGCCACTGACATGGATAAGGCTTTGGTGGCCAGTAGGCACAGGATCAAGGAGCTCCACCCTGAAATGAGACATGTGCCAATCCTGGTATTTGTAATGGTCCATTAAGCATCCCTCAATGTTAGTTAGGCAATGGAGAGCGGGAAGATGATGACCTGACTCATATCCTCCATACGCCTGACTCATATCCTGACGCCTGCATATCCTGGAGATGAGGGAGGAATGAGACCTGAGGGATCAAACAGGCAGTCTTACTCATCCATTGCCCAGAATGAGCAGGTAGCAGCGCTGCTGATGGAAGTGGTACTGTTGGTACTAAGCATGTTGGTGCCAAAGTGGTGTCTGTCCAAAAGTGAACCGTGGTACTAGAGTATCTGAGACAGTACTGAAATTGATGGTGGTGAAAGCCCTCATGGAAGCATTTGTGGTGCCAAACAGCAGTGGTGCTGAGGAAGTTCCTGATACCGAGGTCCCTCATACTGATCCCAGTACCGGCACTATTTCTCCTAGCTGTGGAAGGGGAACATTAGGGTGTGGTGCCAACAGAACCGAGAGTTCAGCGGCTCATTCAGTCCAAGTGGCTATAGATGACGCAACCTGGCAAAGTCCTGGACTAAAGGAGAGGTAGGACTGAAAGGCAGAGGAGATCTATAGTTGTCGGGTATGCTGCTCACATGGAAACAGTGGGTACCAGCATCTCTCATTGGTACCAGAAGCTGGAACCAGACTAAACAGTACAGGGTTTCTAACATCCCTACTAGGTACTGGAGAAGGGTTAGAGGTACCCATGCCATCTCATGCACCAGTTCTATGCCAGTCTGTGCTTTTCCCAGGGGAGACAGATGAGTCACTTCGGAAACTGAAGTGGTCTTGATTAGACATTTTCCTTGGTGCAGCTGATCGGGAACAGCACCTCCTTTTCTGCAGAGAGGCACCTGATCGAAAACACGAAGTTGCAGTGCTCTTGCAGCTCAAAGGCGATCTCTGACCCAATAAAGGCCTCAGTACTGAAGCAGGATACATGGCCTGTTCAAGCAGGTGCTGCTTCAGAAGGTCCCAAACGTCTTGAGTCCATTCCTTACACCATCGGCAGATAGCTCAATGCTCCTTGACATGGGGGTCACAGAGACAACCACCACGTTTGGGAACTGCTGATGGAGATCACTCCCTCACAACAAGGACAATTTTTAAACCTTGGTTAGGGCATCACTGAGGGAAACAAACTACTATGACAACTAAGGCTATTTTAACACTAAGAATATTACTAACTATATACAATAAGAGAACAAACTAAACTAGTTGAGAGGTAGAGACCACACAAAGCTCAGACTCCAGCCATGGGCAGTAAGAACTAACTAAGTGAGGGCCAAGAGAGGACCTAGAGCCACAAGGCGCGAATACTGCCCCTCTAAGGGTACTGCTAGGCAAATTGCTCTGGCTCTGGATTGCTGGGCACATACATACCAAAGTGAAACACATGGTTGCATCTACTTGAAGAAAAAGAATAGAAAATGCAACAATGCCCAAAGGCCTCTGTGACTTTTTCCACCAAAAAAGTTCGCAGTAATTCGATGACTAATATAGTGAACATCATCGTAAATGATGTTCTTCATTGTAAATGGGGTAGGATCTGAGGCTAAAATAGGAAAATAAACAAGGGGAATTACTCAAACACGATATATGGCTTCAAGTCCACAGGGCCTGATGAAATACAGCCTAAAATGCTTCAGGAACTGTCTGAAGAAATTAGTAATTATCTCTGAGAATTCAGGGAGGACAGGTGACATACCTGAGGACTGGAGGACAAATGTTAATTTATAAAAAGGAGAAGAAGGACAACCCAGGAACTTATAGACCAGTATTCTTTAACCTCAGTATTCAGAAAGATAAAGGAGAAAAACCACCAGTTGGTAAGAACCTAGAAGAAAAGGTGGTGAGTAAAAATTAACATGATTTGTCAAGAACAAATCATGTCAAACCAACCTAATATTCTTCTTTGACAGGGTAACAATCCTTGTGGATGGGGGGAAAGATGTGATGTATCTGAACTTTAGTAAGGCATTTGATACTGCTCACATGACCTCAAACTAGAGAAATATAGCTTAGAAGAATCTACTACAAGGTGGGTGCACAACTATTTGGAAAACTGTACTCAGAAAATAGTTATCGATGGTCCTCAATCAATCTGGAAGGATATATCGAGTGAAGTCTCACAGGGATCTGTCCTGGATCCATTTCTATTCAATCTCTTCATAAATTATTTGTATAATGGCATAGAAAGTACACTTATGAAGTTTGTGAATGACACCAAACGGGAGGGGTTGCAAGCACTTCGGAGAACAGTATTAGAATTGAAAATGATTTTGCCGAACTTGAGATATGGTCTGAGATAAAGATATGGACAAATTAGAGATAGTTCAGAGGAGTTCAACAAAAATTATTTAAAAAGTCTAGAAAACATGACCTACAAGATTGGGGGGGGGAGGTTTTGTTTCATCTGGAGAAGAGAAGACTGAGTGAAGACATAATTGTCTTCCAGTTCGTAATAGTTTGTTATAAAGAGGATAAATTGTCCTCCTTAACTATTGAGAGGAGAATAAAAAGTAATGGTCTTAAATTGCAGGGAAAGGAAATTTAGGTTAGACATTAAGAAAAACTTCTTCACTGTCAGAGTAGTTAAGCACTGGAATAAATTACCTAAGGATTTTGTGTAATCTCCTGCATTGGAGGTTTTTCAGAACAGGTTAGACAAACACCTTTCAAGGATGGTCTAAGATAATACTTAGTCCAGCCTCAATTCAAGCGACTGGACTGATGACTTATTGAGGTTCCTTCTAGGCGTACATCCTCCTTGTGCTGCAGAATTGTGCTCTAGAATCTAATCTCTCATATTACTTTATTTTCTAATCTTCATATTTGTGAAGAAAATCTTAAATATGAACTGAATGCATGTCTACACTTGAAAATTAATCCGGAATAAGGTAAAGTGTGAATTCAAAGTGAAATACCTAATCTTGAATGACTCCATATGTGGAATGCAGAAACAGTGAGAACACAGTAATATGGGAAGGGCTTTGCTATGGGGATGCTTGAAGCAGGGCTAGGCTAATCCAGGTGCCAAGCACCCAGGTTTAAGGTACAGTGCAGATATACCCCATTTGCAAACCAATACTGAGTCACATTTCTGACCCTGCAGACAGTCCTAAACATTAGCTGTGTCAGATATGAACTCTCTCATTCATCTCAATGGGATGCACACACTGTAACCTAACCAGGATACTTTAAAGGACTACACTATTTTACTGCTGATTTTTTTACCAGAAACACTGTGTGTGTCTTATGTACCCCAAAACCCTACTAAACTTCCCTGTGTACTGAAAGTCCCAACTGTCCTGCATTCAGCTGCAATAACCTCTGTTTGCTTCTGACAACTTCAATATTGCAATTATGCATTTTTGGTATAAAAACCTGTGGCATAATAAAAATGTGAAACAAGGTGAAATAAGTTGAATTCAAATATGAAAATAACATGAGCTAGTGGATTGACTATTCATTTTCATATTTCAATAAAACATTCGTTTTAAAATGTGCTGCACTGTAGCATTGCAGAGGCCTGGAATCTCGCTGCAGCTTGCTGTATAGAACCTGGGACATGATTTGTCTTGGGACAATCACAAAACTAATATTTATGACGTTATTAAAACTCTGGGAAAAGAAAAGAATGAAACCACCACATTTTAGGATTTCAAGTCCAAGAATAAATACAAAGGGAAATGTGAGAAAATTACAGTACAAAACTAGTTACAGTAACAGGACTGAGGAAGAAAAACAGGAGGAAAACTAAAATTAAAACTATGTACAACAGAATTTCTTGCCTATTTATCTAAAGGTCTTCTAAAAGCAGTTTGCTTGGTAGGGTATGTCCTATCCACACACAGGATAGCTATGAGGAGGGCAGGCAGACCTATGGTTCAGATTTACCTTTTGATTTGCGTCTGCATTTATGAGGCTTTTTGCCTGATGGAAATAGAGCTAAATTAAAAAAAAATAAATAAGAACGAGAATAAAAATTTATGTTTAAGTATCAGCTATAAAGCAAAAGATATGGAAGACAAATTTATTGCTCAGATAAGAAATATCTTAATAAAACTCCCCAATATTAGCGATTGACAAGAAAGCAGACAGAAGAGCTTTGGTCCTCTCTCAGTACAACACTGGTAAGGTTCAAAACATTCACTTCCTCCAGTTTCTCATTTTTATCATCAGAATGAGGCTTTATGAAACAATTAAATTATGTCAAGTTATGCACTGAAGAAAAAAAAGGTAGTAGCTGTTACCCCATATACTTTAAAAATTCCCCATAGCATTTAAATACCTGAGTTAAAAACAACCCCTCATATTTCTGTTGGAAGTTATTCAACTAAATGAAAATGTTTCAAAGGAATGAACCGACTGTTGAAATTTCTGATGGGAAATGAGCAAAACATTTTGTTTTAAGTTTATCATTCTAGTCTATTAAAAACAATAATATAATTAAAAGTTGAAATGTCTTGAGAAGATGAAAATGAAATATTTCAGAATATTTGATTTCACAAAAACTTCCAAGTTTTCAACTTTTTGTCCCAATCTGAGATTAAATGAAATGTCAAAATCAAAGAATATTCCTCAGGATGGGGAATTCCATTTTTCAATCAGCTAATAATATTGCACTTGCAACCAGTTCAAGATTATTTTTCTGCAAGTAGCAGCATAAATCAAATGAAAACACAAAAACATTAAATGAAATTAACTCACATTCAAATACATATGAACATCTAATTTGGGCCTGATGTAGCTAAAAGTGTTTAAATCCATCCCTATTCAGGAAAGCTAATTAAGCATGTGTTTTAATCGTACTGACTTCATGTATTTAAATGTGCTTCCTAAATAGGTGTGTTTTTTAAAAATCAAATCCTAATTCATTAACAATAATTTAAACTTTTTTCATGGTATCTACGAAAAAAAGATCTGTTTTATTTAATCTCATCTGTAACCCAAACATTCCCCATCTTTTATGTAATCTTAACACAAACTGACTAATCAGAACTTGACTCATTTCATATGAGAACTCTTTGCATGAAATTCACATCAGGTAACCTCTCTTCATTCCTATATCAAATAAATTAAAGGCATGGCTTATTAAAATAAAACAACAAATGCTTCTTTCATTCACACCTGGCATTTTCCTTCAATTTTAATATAAAGGGTTACATTATTTTATCTGGTATCTGGAAAACAGTGAAAAGGTTATTAACAAATCTATAAAAGGTATTTAAATGTTTCCATATAGATACGGAATTTCCCCCTTTCTGTGAGATGCAACCTCAGCAGCAGAAAGTGCTGAGAACACTGTTCTATGTCTCATGGCGTCCAGGACACCATTGTGGTAACTTAAATGAATTTGCCTTGCCACAGTATTCATGGCATAACCAATGCACTGTGATGGAGAATCAGTCCCTCAGCAAAACACTCTCCTAGTTAGAGCTTTTGTGGCCTCTCTAACTTGCTGTTCAGTATGCATTGTGTCCTCGTCTATGCCTGAACAACATCTTCCTTAAACATTAAATTTAGGCTGCAAAAGTTTACGATTCAGCTTGGGAGATCCTGGGTTTAATCCCCCCAAATGACTAATAGTTACAATAGTATAAATCCAGAAAACATATATATCAGACCTTGAAGGAGGAGCTCCAGATAAAAAACTATTTCCTTAGAGAGTCAATAGGAAAACAAAACACCAAAAACAGGATATTACTTTCTCTAACCCCACACCCAGAAAAAGTTTATTTGCACACCATGGAGGGCAAAAGCTCCCACAAATCTCCTACAGGGAGGTATTTTGTCTGCAATGTTAAGACACACAAAATGTGCTAATTAGAGACCAACATAATAATAAAAATAATATATTGCTCTTCAGTAGATCTTAAAGCACCTTAAAGGAGATACACCTCATTATCCCCATTTTACATACAGGGAAGGTGAGGAAAAGAGGTGCTGAGACTTGCCCTAGTACACCCAAATAAAGACTTTTTAATACAATCAAAGTGGGGTCAGAACTTTCTTTTTTGTGGCTAAATTATTATTATTATTATTATTATTATTTTTTAAAAGGATGCAGAAAATAATCCTTGGTGTTCGAATCCTGGGTGGTATGCTGGGTACCATGAACTGAAGGTACCTACTTCTGAAGGAAACAGAAATTTTACTGCCACTAAATTTTGATACAAATATTCAAGTTATATATAGGTTAGAAGTGGGTGACAGATCACACAAGACAAAAATGAATTCTTAATAGCTGCTGTTGTAACATTTGTGTAATTGATTACTGCTTACCTGTTACCTGGGGCACATACGGCACTGACAATCTTTCCACACTGTATCCACTGCCGCCTAATGATTCTGCAATCTTGTTTGTCAGGAAAAACAAGTTCTTCTCATGCTTCTCCAAAGATTTGGGAAGACTGTTAAATTATATATATTTAGCAATTAATATTTGCTGACAGACCTATGCATGTAACAAAATAAATCAAGATCATACTGGAAGTCAACCACCACATAAAGAAGAGTAAATGGTGATGTTTTGATAGATATGAACATAGTTAAACTGGTTCTTAATTGCTGCATTTGAAGCTCTAATTTCTCTGCATGTTTTAAAAAATATTATTATGAGCCCCCTTAACACAACACACCTAGGTGATCTGGAACTTAATCAGGACTGTTTATTCTTCACCCTCCGTAGGAATTGCTAAAATATTCTTGGCCTCATTTTGATTTAGCCACCAGCTCAGAGTAATTGCAAATAAAAGATATTATAATACTCAGATTACATTACATTCACCAACATCCTTCCCAAGGTATTTTTCATGGACATGAAAGATTATGATCCAGATGATGATTCTATCATGAAGTGTGGTTCTCTGTTTGTGAAGGATTTAGGATACCACACTACATTTTAAAGTTACAGGGAATACAAATAAAATACCTAATATTACTCAGGCACTATAGCACCAAGATGCAACTTTACCTCTGACTTATCTTTTAAAAGAAATTAAAATTGAGATTTCCTATTTTATCTACTACATTTTTCTCTCCCCCGTTTGTGCATCATTATCCTTTCTGTGCCACTTCTTTGTAGATTCAACTTACACTTATGATGTACAAATGTTTAATCTCAAAAAGGAGAACATGAAAATGCATCATCATCCATTCTATTGTAAGTGTTTTTATCTACATACACGCACTGGTCTTTGAAGATGGTTTCTGGTAGAAAATAGGGTGCTTCCACAGTTCGTGTTTCAATGACCTGAAAAATGAACAAAGTAATGCAGTCTGTCTTGAAATAAATGAATTAATTTTTCAGTCTTATACTTATATACTTCATATTTATTTGGGCATACAGAATATTGCATATATTGTATAACAGATGCCACCACAATGGTACGTTACTGGCTTGAATAAGTTACATTCCCCCCTTGCCCCTCTCAAATAATGAATATATAACAGAACTGATCCCTTGGTGTAAATCAGCATGTCTTCCTGAAGGCTAAGGAGCTACATGCTTCATGCTAGCTGAGGATCTGGCCAATAAATATAACATTCTAATTATAATGAAAAGTAATGTAAGTGAACAAAATGAAAATGCTACACTAGAAGAGGGGAAAGTTATCTTTACAGGCTTGAGGGTAGTATGCAATTCCCACTGACCTGAAAGGAACTGCAATATAATAGTATTAACAGGCACAGATATATTATGGGCATTAGTTTTTACTATCGTCTTCCTGGAGGAGAGCTGATCATCTTACAGTGGGTCCAGTTTGATATTCCCAAAATGCTGCAGTAAGAAATGCAGCCTCTAATACATTCACTAGACAGGCCATTGCAACAGATATAATGACTACAGAAATTATACAAAAAAGATGCTTGTAAGGTGAAAGTGACAATAATTGCAGTATCTCTATGTATTCTACCTATCATATCTAGCCTTTTTAAGTTTTAAATCAGTCAGCATATTGCTATGCTTAAAGATACTAAAGAGAAAATCAAAAGAAACATTTAGCAAAAGTTATTTAATGGCTGTAGAGTAGGAAATGCTAAATATCAAAATGACTGATTTTATAATACCTTGCTGACATGCTGGCAAAAGGCAGGGACTGCAATCATCTGACTCAGAAAGTTGAGGTAGGCTGCAACCAATGCCATGACACCACAGCGATTGAACATTGGCAAATTATCCTCATTAATGATGGCGATGTCCTACAATAAAAAGGAAAATGTCAAGTGGTCCAGTGTTTACAAGTTAGACTGAAATTACATGAATGCTTCATAATCATTGTATGTACTCTACTAACTAGTACATAATGCCTTCCATTCAAGGGTCTTGTTACAATTCACAAACCCAGTCTCATAACATTTTGAGGTAGGTAAGTGATAGCCTCATTCTACATGAATCACATGCAAAATATATCCAAAACATACATAACAGCTCATTAATCTTCAGCACTTCACTGGGGATAGATAGTTAACTATTAGAAAGGTGAAGTGATTTGCCTAGGACCACACAATGAATCACTGGCAAAGCCAGGATTAGAATTGAGGATTTATTTCTATCCAGATTATTTTACTGCACCAAAGACCATGGTATCTAAACTGCTGAATCCTTACATCTGTTCATTCCTAGAGATCAAACTGACTTCCTACTATATTTAGCAATTTCCCTTCATAGAATCACAGATGACATCCCTTCCAATCCTAAGGTCATCTAGTCCAACCCCACCTAATACAATTCCCTGCTCTAAGCAGGATCAACTCCAACTAAATCATCCCAGCCAGGGCTTTGACAAGCTGGTCTTAAAAACCTCTACAGATGGAGATTCCACCACCTCCCTAGGTGACCCATTACAGTGCTTCACCACCCTCCAAATGAAAGTTTTTCCTAATATCCAACCTAGGCCTCCCCCACAGCAACTTGAGACCATTGCTTCTTGTTCTGTCATCTGCCACCACTGAGAACAGCCCATCTTCATCCTCTTTGGAACCCCCCTTCAGGTAGTTGAAGGCCACTATCAAATCCCCTTTCATACTTCTCTTCTGCAGACTAAATAAGCCCCGTTCCTTCAGCCTCTCCTCATAAGTTATGTGCCCCAGAGACATCTTGTAGAGGAGGATTCATTAAAGAGGATATTCTATATCCTAGTAAAGAGGAGAGGAAATAAGTTGGTAAAGTACAGGTAGAAACTGAAGAGAAACAGTTAAATGAAAAAGGGTATCATTCAATTACATCACATGAAAGCAGATAGATATTGAAAAATTTTATAGGTGCTTGTATATAAATGCTAGAAAACTATAAACTAAGATGGGCAATCTCTTTTTGGAGTAAATAGTCATAGAACCCACAAGGGCAGATGGAATTCTCGATTTAATCCTAAATAGAGCACAAGATTTGGTCCAAGAGGTATATACAGCTGAACTGCTC
The DNA here is from genome assembly GCA_007922155.1 of Mesoclemmys tuberculata. NCBI lineage: Eukaryota > Metazoa > Chordata > Testudines > Chelidae > Mesoclemmys > Mesoclemmys tuberculata. The sequence goes on along the minus strand of ML675632.1, from coordinate 4,388,054 downwards.
AGTAATAGTGAACTTAATGTAATTAAATTTAATATTCTTGGGGAGGATGAAATAAAGAAACCCACTAATGTAGCTGTTAACTTCAAAAAAAGACAGGGAATTAGCCTGCTCATTTTTGTGTAATTAAACAAACATTAAAAGGAACAGTCACCAGAGTGAAATGCCTGCAAGCTGCATGGAAACCATTTAAAAATACTATGAAAGAGGCTCAAACTAAAGTACATTCTCTACCCTCCCACACCCACACACCAAAAAAACCCCAAAACAGAAAGAGGTCCAAAAATGCCACCATGGCTACACAACAGAGTAAAATAGGAAGTTACAGGCAAACTCCTTTAAAAGTTTGAAAAATCAAATGTTGCTGAGGAAAATTGAAAGGAGCATAAACACTAGCAAGTCAAGCGTAAAAGTATAATTAGGCAGGGCAAAAAAGAATCTGAAGAGCAACTTGCAAAAGATGAAAAAAACTGCTGTTAGTTTTTGTATGTACATCACATGCAGGAAGCCAGCCAAAACAATCAGTGGGGATACTGGAGGATTCAGGCACTACAGGAATACTCAAGGAAAGCTGTTGCAGAGAAGCTAAATGAATTTCTTGCACTGATTTCCCAAACCTGAGCCATTTGTTTTTAGGTGACAAATCTGAGAAACTGTCCCAGATTGGGGTGTCAATAGAGGAGATTTTGGAACAAATTGATAAATTAAAAAGTAATGGGTCACCAGGACCAGATGGTATTTATCCAAGGGCTCTGAAAGAACTCAAATATGAAATTGCAACTCTACTAAGTGTGGTATATAACCTATCGCTTAAGTCAGCCTGTGTTCCAGGTGACTGGAGGATAGCTAATAGAAGTCCAATTTTTTAAAAAGGCTCCAGAAGGGATTCTGGCAGTAACAGGCTAGTAAGACTAACTTCAGTACCAGGCAAATTGGTTGAACTATAGCAAAGAATTTTGGAAACTTTTTAACGACACAAGAATAGAGGCTCAATTTTAATGTATACCCCAAATTCAAAAACATAGTAAGACCACCAAAAAACTGCCACTGTGGCTAAACAAAGTAAAAGAAGAAGAGGCAAATAGTCATCCTTTAGAAAGTGGAAGTTAAAACTTAAGGAAAATTGAAAGGAGCAAAAAAATCTGACAAGTGAAGTGTAAAAATATAAATTAGGAAGGCCAAAAAAGAATTTGAAGAACAGCTAGCCAAAGACAAAAAAAGTAAAAGCAAAAAAATTAGAGCACATCTGTAATGCTCCCCTCTGCAATCTGGACTGGTATATCACGGTGTCACTTCAGTCCCTCACTTCTGGAGACAATTTTGCACTTGCCCTGCTGAGTGGACCACCCACTCCTGGGTCAGCTCATTCACGGCTTTCTGCAAGCAAGCAGATCTTATCTTAGTGAATGAAGGCTTTTGGTCAACCACTTATGGGATTCTGCAATAGAATGACACCCAGTCCCAGATGCAAATCTAGGAACTGCTGTTTTACTAAGTTCAATGCTTCCTATTGGACTCTGCAAGCTCATAGGTTACTCAATTTAACAATGAAATTGATATGTACCAGCTCTGTCACTCTAAATTAAGTCTCTGTACACACTGAAACAACATGCACTACTTTAAATAAAAAACAAACAACTAAATTATTAAGTACAAAAAAAACTTAAGGTGATTATAAGCCAGAATAATATGAAATGGATTTGATCAGGAAGAAATAAAAGCAATCACATTCTAAAGTAAGCTTAACAGTTGTAGTAGCCTTAGTGTCTTAGATGGTTCTTACCACAGGCTGGTTGGTAGGCCCCCAAAACAGGGTTCCCCCCACCCTCCGTGGGCAGTTAGTCTTGATGTTGTCTTGAAGAGAATCCCAGAGACCAAAATGCTTCTCCATTTAACACTTGCTACACCCTGGGGTCAAGTGATCAGCAATGTCTGGCATGGCTTCCTCCATTTGAGTCAAATGAGAACTGCCTTATCAGATGCTCAGTCCAGTCCATTGTTCCTGTATGCATGCCTCAGCAAGGCATGAACTCTCATTTTGCTTTGTGTTTGCCTGGATCCATTCAAGCCATGTGAGACACATTTGGGAATATTACATAGAGTTTCATAACTATGCATGTGACACTGCAAGAAGCATACTATCATAACAATGTTCAGTATATCATGAGCATTCCAAGAACACCTTACAGGACATACTTTGCATTAACCAATATACAGTTACACTACAAGGGTGAACATGAATGATACATAAATCACATCCAAAGGGTGTACATGGGATACAGTGTGTCAACATCAGAAGCAGGAAGCCAGCTAAACAACCACTGGGGCCACTGGACGATCAAGATGCTAAAGGAGCAATCAAGGAAGATAAGGGCAATGCGGAGAAACAAACTAATTATTTGCATCGGTCTTCAAAGATGAGGATGCAAGTGAAATTCTCAAACCTAAGCCATTCTTTTTAGGTGACAAATATAAGGAACTGCCCCAGATTGAGATGTCATTAGAGGAGGTTTTGGAACAAATTGATAAATTAAACAGTAATAAGTCACCAAGACCAGGGTATTCACTCAAGAATTCTGAGAGAACTGAAATGTGAAACTGCAGAATTAACAACTGTGGTATGTGACCTATCATTTAAATGAGCTTCTGCACCAGATGATTGGAGGATAGTTAATATGACACCAATTTTTTAAAAAGGCTCCAGAGGTGATTCCAACAATTATAGGCTAGTAAGGCTAACTTCAGAACCAGGCAAATTCGTTGAAAACATAGTAAACAGAATTATCAGGCACATAAGATTAACATGATTTTCTGGATCAATAACTAGTTAAAAGATAGGAAACAAATGGTAGGAATAAATGTCAGCTTTCAGAATGGAGAGAGGTAAATAATGGTGTCTGCCAGGTGTCTGTACTGGAAGCAATACTGTTCAACATATTCATAAATGATCTTGAAAAAAGGGCTAAACAGTGAGGTGGCAAAATTTGAAGATGACACAAAACTATTCAGGATAGTTAAGTCCAAAGCTGATTGCAAAGAGGTACAAAGGGATCTCACAAAAATGGCTGATTGGGCAACAAAACAGCAGATGAAATTCAATGTTGATAAAAGCAAAATAATGCAAATTAGAAAACAATCCTAACTATACATATAAAATGATGAGGTCTAAACTGGCTGTTACCACTCAAGAAAGATCTTGGACTCAGATCTATTCACAATGACAACATCCACTCAACGTGCAGTGGCAGTCAAAAAAGCTAACAATGTTGGGAATCATTAGGAAAGGGATAGATAATGAGACAGAAAACATCGCCTCTTTATAAATCCATGCTATGCCCACATCTTGAATATTACATGCATATCTGGTCACCCCAGCTCAAAAAACATATTAGAATTGAAAAAGGTACAGAAAAAGGACAACAAAAATGATTAGGGGTATGGAACAGTTTCCATATGAGGCGGTACTCGGACCTGTGTTGTTCAACATATTCATAAATGATGTGGAAAAGGGGATGAACAGAGAGATGGCAAAATTTGCTGATGATACAAAATTACTGAAGATAGTTAAGTCCAAAGCTGACTGCAAAGAATTACAAAGGGATCTCACAAAACTGGATGACTGGGCAACAAAAAGGCAGATGAAATGCAATGTTGATTAGTGCAAAAATAATGCACATTGGAAAAAAATCTGAACTACACATATAAAATGATGGGGTCTAAATTAGCTGTTGCCACTCAAGAAAGATCTTGGATAGTTCTCTGATAACATCTATCTGCTCAGTGTGTAGCAGCAGTCAAAACGGCGAACAGAATACCAGGAACCATTAAAAAGGAATAGATAACACAGAAAATATCAGAATTCCACTACATAAATCCATGGTATGCTCACACCTTGATTACTGCATATAGTTCTGGTCACCCCATCTCAAAAAATGTATCTAAAATTGGAAAATAGATAGAGAAAAGCAACTAAAATACTTAGTGTTATGAAACTTGCTTCCATATGAGGAAAGATTTAAAAGACAGACAGTTCAGTTAAGAAAACAGATGATGAAGGGGTGATATGATGTTTATAAAAATCATAAATATGTGAAGAAAGAATAGAGTAGTGTAATTTACCCCTTCAACATAACAAAGAACCAAGGGTTACTCACTGAAATTAATAGGCAGCAGGCTTAAAACCAACATAAGTAAGTACTTCTTCACGCAACACAAAGTCAGCTTGTGCAACTTGTTGCCAGATGTTGTGAAGGCCAAAAAGTAAAATGGAGTTAAAAAAAGAATTAGAAACGTTCACAAAGAACAGGTCCATCAATGACTATTAGTCAAGATGGTTGGGGACACAATCACATGCTCTGATGTTTCTAAATCTTTGACTGTCAGAATCTGGGACTGGATGACAAGGGGAGGGATCATTAGATAGTTATAGAAGAATCATAGAGTATTAGAGTTGGAAGGGACCTCAGGAGGTCATCTAGTCCAACCCCCTGCCCAAAGCAGGACTATCCTCAGCTAAATCATCCCGGTGGGGGTTTTGTCAAGCCTCAGCTTAAAAACCTCTAAAGATGGAGATGTCACCACCTCCCTAGGTAACCCATTCCAGTGCTTCACCACCCTCCTAGTGAAAAACTTTTTCCTAATGTCCAACCTAGACCTCTCCCACTGCAACTTGAGACCGTTGCTCCTTGTTCTGTCATCTGCCACCACTGAAAACAGCCTAGCTCCACCCTCCATGGAACCCCCTTTCAGGTAGTTAAATGCTGCTATCAAATCCCCCCTCATTCTTCTCTTCTGCAGACTAAACAAGCCTAGTTCCCTTACCTCTCCTTGTAAGTCTTGTGCTCTAGCCCCCTAATTATTTTTGTTGCCTCCGCTGGACTCTCTCCAACTTATCCTCATCCTTTTTGTAGTGGGGGGCCCAAAACTGGACATATTACTCCAAATGCGGCCTCACCAATGCCAAATAGAGGGGAATAATCACTTCCCGCGATCTGCTGGCAATGCTCTTACTAATGCAGCCCAATATGCCATTAGCCTTCTTGGCAACCAGGGCACACTGCTGACTCATATCCAGCTTCTTATCCACTGTAACCCCCAGATCCTTTTCTGCAGAACTGCTGCCTAGCTCATCGGTTCCCAGTCTGTAGTTGCCCTATTCTGTTCATTCCCTCTGAAGCATCTGGGATTGGCCACTGTAGAAGGACAGGATATTGGGCTAGATAGATCATTAACCTCACCCAGAATAGCCATTTTTATGTTCTTATTCTTCTGACTTTATTCATCAGTCCCCACAGCTTTCCTCTAGAGTAAAAGTTCTTCTACAAGGATTGACTATGATTTAAACACATAATTTAAAAGATACAATGAATGGACAAATACATCTATACATATGTTATTTAAGAAAGCATTCCAATGATTTTGACATCGTCTCCTTTAGCAATTTGATAAATTCTTGGGGAAGACTGAATATTGTAGAAGTTGGTGCCAAATTCAAGTAATGGGTACCTCACAAGGAAGGAACACTTTGCCTTATTGTATCTTCTTGCTTTTTAAATTAATCGGCTACAGACTGAATCATATAGTTTCAGATTTGAATGTTTTATATATACACAATACAATAGGATTTCCATGCATTAATATGTTTGCAGTGTTATTGTACTCATGTTGGTCTCAGGATATTAGACACACAAGGTGGCTGAGGTATGATGGGTCTGCCTGGATTCCTTTGTTTGTGCACCTTGGGAAGCATGTAGAAGATCCTTAGGGTGAATTTGTGGGGGATGATGTAGAGTTTCTCTTGGAGCTGTTTGGGCAAGGATTTGATAGCTTTAAATTCCTTAACACACTTAAAACTGCCTTCACCAAACAAAGATACTCCATTAGAGAAGTGGATCACATCTGGCATGGACCACTCAAATATCCTGAGAGAATCTACTCAATATGGTAAAAAAGCCTCCAACCACGTACCCATACTTTTTACCTGCCACCACACACTAGAATTCATACAAGTTATCATTCAACAATTACAATTCAACTCATATTCTGAAAGAAATCTTTCTTCCACCTTCTCTTCTGGCCTTCAATACAATACCCAACCTTGCCAAGCTCATCAGCAGAAGCAAGCTCCCCAGAGACCAAGACACACCAACTCAAAGTGGCACCAGACCCTGCCATAACAACAGATGCAAAACCTGCAGAAATATCTCCACTACTACAACGATCAGTACCTCCCACAACACACCTTTCAAGATCCATGAGTCCTAGACACCCCATCACATATGGTGTACCTCATCTAGTGCACTAAATTCCCTAACAACATCTATGTAGGTGAAATGAGAAACACTACGCTCTCCACTGCACTCACCCAGAAAAATGATAAAAGACTAAACACACCAGATCACCTATGGGAGATCACTTTTCACAAAGCAATCACTCTATATTTGACCTGTCAGGACTCATCTTCAAAGGAAACGTGCACAATATGTTCAAAAGACAAGACTGGGAGCTTTAAATTCATAACTTTGCTAGACACAAAAAGTCATGCACTCAATAGAGTGACTGGATTTATGGCTCATTACAACAATCTGTAACCCACTAATCCCCTTTTGTCCTATGACTGCTGACACTTAACTGGTCACTTCACCTTGAATGGTCTCTCGCAATATGCGTTAATGACTTATGCTAAACAATCTGTTCCACTTTGTATTTAGCTGAAACAGTCTGGCTATCAGACCCGAAGAAGAGCTCTGTGTAAGCTCTTTCACCAACAGAAGTTGGTCCAATAAAAGATATTACCTTAACCACCTGGTATCCATAAATATACTATTAATGGATTAATCCAAACCTCATTCCTGAAGCTTACCTGTAAAGCAATGGCCAGTCGAATGAGATCAATAACCACTTCTTCATTGGCTAGTTCAATTGTTATAAGGGCTAGGGAAGTGTACAACAGCTCAAAATTCTTTTGGACATTGTCTTCTTCTTTACAGCCTAAGTAGATGTGCCTGTACAACTGCTGTCCATGCTATAAAGTGCAGAAAGGAGATATTCAGAAAAAAGAGACATTCAATACTATCAGTAAAGAATATTTTACAATACACCAGAACAGGTTATTAAATAAAAGAGCATTATCCTTCCACCTTGAGTGCAATTTTAGAGTAATATACAGTAGTGTGGGAACACAATTTTGAGTCTTACACAACTTGTTTAAAAGATCAAAGTGATGCAGAACATTATACAAGAATCATACTATCCTCTGCCAGGTTTTACATTCACATGAAATACTCACTAAAATGAACATTTACAGAAGTTTTTGGAAGCAGTGGGAGGGTGGATGAAAAAATAGATCTTTGGCATAATTTGCAAACATGCCTAAGTGACCAATGAGCCCAAATCCTGTTTTCAGAAGTCACTTGGAAGCCTAAATCCCATTCACTTTCAGTCAGAATTAGGCTCCTAATTGCTTAAGTCTCATTTTGAAAAGGAGACTTAGGCACATTTTCAAATTTTGCTGTTTATCCTCTTGAATAGCAAACCAAATGACAGTAACATTGCTAATTATAGACTTATTGTAACACACACTTTCAAGAAATGTCCTAAGCATCAGTCAAATCTCTCCTTCAAAGAAATGATTATTTCTCAGCAAAGAATGAACATGTAGTAAGAATGATCTAGAAAGGCCATTGCTTATGCAACCCTTTGCTCATGGCTTTCCCTTTTCTATCAAATGGTCTGACATGTCCTTGCAAGTGATAGACAAATGTATAGGCAGAAGTATTAATTTCACTTGACATTAGTTAGAAAGAGGAAAATGAAGGTTTAAAATACAGAGATATAAATATATTTAGTCCTTTGTTATACAAATGGCATCTTACTATGTCAAAGCTGCTGCAGCCTAACTGAGCCTGATATTTCTAGCTAGCACATATGTATATCGTAACCAACACAATGCTAGTTAGTAAAACCTCTTTTAGGAAATTATTTACACCACTGCTAGAACATGTTACTAGTTATATATGCAGTATTCCCATTGGGAAACATGGAAGTGTTTGACCAGCAAATTATTTCTCCTAGTTTCAGCATCCTTATTTCAAAAACTAATACTTCTAAACTAATCTGAATTTTAACATCTTGTGCCCAACAATGCATGTAACCAAAAAACTAATAATTATGAGGATTTCTTTAAACTTGTTTATTTTTTCCATACATCATTCCTCTCTCAGACTTGATAGGGCAAGAAAGGCATTATATGTCCATAGCCAGAGACTCTGGCATTAGATAAAAAATTATGTCTGATCCTGCAGTGAGAATGAGATGCAAGTTTGATAGGGAGAAGTCTTTTAAACAAATAAGAATACTTCTTTTAATCACATGAGGTAAACTGAAAAGATGCCACAATACGTCACTTTTTGAAAAATTGATTTTCCCTTTTCTTTGCAAGTTTGTCTTGCATTAGTTCTTTAACATTTTTTCTGAAAACATTCTAGAAGTCAAATGTATAAACATTATGTTAAAAATACAGGCAACTACTCTTGTTTGGAAATGTGTTGCCCGATTTTTAGTGGTTACTGATTATTGTTGATTTCCAATTAAATACCAACTGAAAGAGGTGGGGTTGTAGGGTTCTAGTCCCAGAATTGGACACAACAGAATCAAGTTTATCAAGTTCAGTATCTGGTTGGGAACCCAGGTGTGCAAAATGATGACATCCACAATGAGGACAAGGCAAAGCTTTAATCACATTTATTAGTATAATTAGTAAAGATGCAAATGCTACAAACCACTTATCTACTCTAAAGTTCATGGGCCTCAAAGCCTCATGCTAACCACTTAAGCTAATGCCTTACAGAATATACAGGCCTGAAGATTCCTTGTGTTATTGCTAAGCTAAGTAAATTGCTAAAGCTAGCTCTGTGGGCTACAAATGTCTTTTAAAAAAAATCCTCGGGGCTAATTTTACTGGAGGACCACACTGAAGTTAAATGGTGTTCCATATGATTCTGGCTGCACTGAACGTACTTCAAAATCTGGGCTTAAAGCCCTGATCCTGCAAAGACTTACACAAGTACCTAATCTCATGTATGTGAGTACTCCCACTGAATTTAAGATTAAGCTGTAAATTTTTCAGTGCACAGAACTGTCTCTGAAATGCTCTAGTACCTTGCTTATAAAGTGCTATAAATTCAAATAAAAATCATGACAATTTGATATTGAGATTTTTAATTTGATGTGAAAGTGTTGATGTGAAAGTTAATGATCCAGCAACTTTATATGGTGCTTCAAAGGAAGGAAAAAAAAAATTTTCATGCTATTACCTTCTTCATGAAGCTCACGTCTTGCCTTGAAATTTTGTCTCGTTTTATCTTTAGATCAGAAACATCGGGTATTATTCTACAAAGACGACAAGTATGTCATTTTAATAAGATAATCTTACTATTTATAATTTGTTAAGGGAAGTTGGGGGAAAAACAGGCTGTGTAACATATATGAGCTATTCAAAACATTCTTGTAATTTCCATTTTAATTATACCCATGTTTAGCAATCACATTCAATTTTCAGTTTTAAAGAAAAAAACTGAAATTATGACAATCACAGAAGATAGCATTTCCAAGAGCAAAAACCATCTTCTATAAAGCACAAACTAAACCAGTAACTGCTCAGAACGTCCATGTAATACACAATACATTAGGGCTTAGACATAGATCCATCTTTCCTTCCTTCAATCAATATAATGGTTTTCCGGTTTTGTTATTACAAGATGGACTATTACTAAAATGCACAGTAAATAGTAAGACGTGGGAAGCTGTGTGTGCATACCTAACAACTTAAGTCCTGGGAAAATAGTGCATTAAAATGTTTGTTTGGAAAAATAATTAACTATATGCATTACTTTAACATTTGGATTTAAACTAGCAACAATCATCACTAGGGCCATTAAAACTGGAACATTACCTTATTCCTCTAAGTTTTGCTCTGTTGTCATGCCGATCAATAAGATTATGCAGTATTTCCAGGACCAGCTGTCTTAATTCAGAGTCTTCCATGAGTGAAGGAGACAATAAAGGATCGAGAAATGGGGCAGGAAGAGCAGCAGCAATAGTCTTTGCATTATATCCTGCAGTCACCTGTTCATTGTTCAAGAGAACATAAATAGTGCCACTGTAAACCATTTTTATATTACTACATAAGAATTGTTCACAATTGCCTCTCAAATTCGGAGTGAGTAGTTTTGTTCAGTGTTTGGGAGGGTAGATTAATTTGTAAACACAATAAATTTTGGAATTTACTGACGACTATTTATTCATGCATCCCTAATATTATCTTAAGAGGATTTTTAAAAACTGGAATTTCTGGGTCTCCCTCACCCCCGCTGAAAAGAAAAATTTCTTAAACGGGATATTACAGGAATGCCCTATCCCATGAAATGTGTGCACTGAATGAGGCAACAATTTCTGCAAAGAACTGCCTCTTTTAGGGCCTGATCCCATACTCACTACAGTCAACGAAAATATTTCCATTGACTGATTGGTCTTTGGACCTTGGCCTCAAAGCCTTGATCATCCAATTGTATCCATGTGGGCAGACCCCTCTGCCTGTGTGAAAGCAGTCTCAAAATCAGCAACCTACCATGTACATTTCAAGCTCCTTTACACAATATGAGATTGGATAATATAGTGGGAAAACTATGTACTAGGCACAGAAGGTTTTTAACCATTCAACCTAAACTATTAGGTTAGGAGCTCTGCCTCATTCAATTTGCCCCTTAATAGCTGAACCATGTATGCAACAAGCTCTTCTCCCATGTACATTAACACTCTTAGCCCCATGTGCACATGCAATTCAGCCTTTCTTCGCTAAGAAAATTGGTGAAAAGAAAACATTCATATTGCAAGTGTTGTGTACACAAAATGTGCTACTTTCAAACCCACATAACTTGACCAATTTTACTGGAAAATTTAAATACAACTCCTCTCGATGACAGCAATTTGATGGTTGAATAATTTCCCAGCCACACAACTTTCTGTACATCTTTTTGTGAAAAAAAATTAATGATTAATTTTTGGTTTTGTTTTTAAACTTTCCACCCCACTGTGTGTACTTAAACAGCTAAATTTTTACAGGAGTTTTGAGCAGACACTAGACCTGGAAAATTTCAGCCCAAAATTTCATTAACAAATGAAAACACATTGCTATTGATAATGGGCACTAATAATCTATATTGCTGGGTACTAAAATACTTGTAGGAGTACATGCATGTAATTTGGCAGTGATTCTAATTCAGTGATCAGTACTGCCATGTTACCTGAGACACAAGGTGGGTGACATAATATCTTTTGTGTGTTTTGAGTGTAGACACTGGATTTATGGCTTATTACAGCAACTTATACAGCACTAACCACCCCCATCTATCCTCATCCAAACTGCCTTTTTTTTCCTCTTCCTTTCTTCCCCCCATGACTGGAGGGCTGTTAATGGGCCTCTTCACCTTTAATGGTCCCTTGGAATACATGTTAATTACTTACGTTATAACAATCTGTTCCACCTTTTATTTAGCTGTGACACTCTGAGTATGTTTCCCAGACTAGAAGAGCTCTGTGTAAACTCGAAAGCTTGTCTCTCTCACAAACAGAAACTGATCCAATAAAACATATTACCTTAGTACCTTGTCTCTAATATCTTAGGATCAACACGGCTACAAGAACACTGCATGCCATCTTACTTTTCATAAAAAGAGCATAAAATAATCCAAGCATAATAAAGGTTCTGAATGCAATAGGACCATAAGTAAATTACTTGACATTTATGTAGTACTTTCAGAAGAGTCCAGAGCCCAGAACTTCCTAATTAGGCACCTAGACAAGTGATCAATTTTTCAAGAGTGCTCAGCAGCAAGCAACAGCTACTGGTACTGTATGCAAAGCACTTCTGAAAATTTAGCCACTGTATCTAGGAGTCTACACAGCAGTGTAAGACCAGGAACTAGCCTAACCCTTCTTGTGTCCACACACCAATTGTGCTAACCTAGAGCTCAAACCTTGGATCCCAGGACCCTTCAGGTCTGGAGGGTCCAAGCCTGTGTTAAGCAGGGAGCTACAAGCCAAGCCCTATTGCTTTCCTGTGTGCATGTAGTCCCAGCTTGATTTGTGTTGTGGAAGTCCTCCAAATGTAGCCCAGAGTTCCTTGGGGCAACTTTCTTAGTCCTCTTTATGCTGACCATAAAGTCTATAGGACTTAAAAAAAGAAGACATCTCCTTTGCAAAGGCAGCAGCTCAGATCAGGGTTAACGCATTGTCTGCGAAGCACTGGTCTGTAAGCACTCTATCAGAGAACCTGTAGAGTTTCCAGTGGAGACTAGTCAGAAGAAGCTTTTTGCAAAGAGAAATGCTTCCTGGTCACAAGAGCATAGCCAGATTTTGGTGTATGCTGTTTGGGCACCGCTGCACATACAACCCCACAGAAGGCATGGGTGCCCAGGAGCAAGCCAAAAGCAGAGCGGTGACCAAGCAGCTTCCCTGCAGGGCAGGGGAGTGGCAGAACTCCTGACTCAGCAGGGCTGGGGAGAGATGACCCCAACACGTTGGCTGCTCCTCCTCCCTGCAGGGCAGCCGCTTGGTCCCCACTTTGTTCTCTGGCCCTCTGAGCCCTCCTTGGGGCTGTGCGTGCAGAGGTCCCTGAGCAGCATGCACTGTGAGGGCCGTGAGTAGGAGCCAGTTCCAAGACTACTTCCCCACAGCCTCCCAGAAATCCCTTTTCCCTGCCTCCCAGGATGCAGAAGGGAAGTGATAAGGCATCCTCAAGCCCTGGGGATGCACTTCACCCCTCTGTAGCTGGCAGCAGCCAGGCTGGAGCGTGTGCATGTCTCTCCTCTGAAACCTACATTTATTGTCAAACTTCAAAACAAAAACAAAACAAAAAAAGGAACCAAACAAAAACACCTTGCCTGAACATCCTATGTTAAAAATTAAGATTTGCTAAATTTCATTCCAATAGTTTGACAGCCTGGAGACTGGTGTCCTAATTATTCTCAGAACACGTGCATGTGGGTAGTTTCCTGCCCATGTGACTCAGCGCAGAGGTGGAGTTTGTTATAAAAATCATAAAATCAAAGTTCCAAGATAATAATTGGAATAGAAATGTGCTTTTAATTGCTTTATGTGAGAGGTTTGAGACATTAAGAACATACGTTTCCTCACTTGATTCAATCCCAACGACCAATTTTGAATTAAATTTAAACTGAATCTCTTTTCTCATTTGTCCAATTAAATAAATTCCATAGACTATGCAGAGAATATAAAATGACAAATTAGATGTACATTTTTCTTGGATTACATACATGAAGGCCTTTCAGTGCATGCATACCTATTATATAACAATTATCAAAACCACAAACTAAGAAAACATTTTACCCCTTCTACCAATGATGAGTTACTAAAACCAACTGAAAACATATAAAATGTTTCCTAGAGCCCTGGGGCATTTGGCATTTCATATTTAAGTGTCATTAGAATGGCTGAAGAAACTTGCCTGTTAAAAAAATTATATTTGTGAAAAATCAATATTTGTAATTATGCCTTTAAGAAGATGAGGAAGGCGTGGGAGGTGAGGCACTACCTGAGTAATGGTGCCTGAAGTGCTATGTCATTTTAAGACATAATGCCTCCTGAGCCATTGGGAGCTTAATAAGCATCCACTGCTACATCTTTAAAAGGGTACAGAAAGTGGTTTACTTTGCTAGCACTGCTGGTAGAACTTGACACTTCAACTCTCTTACATTCTTTGGGCCTAGAGCCCCTATTATGACTGACATCTTTTAAATTGCTCTGGGAGAATGAAGGATTATCTCCTGAGCTATTGGTAATGTACCTACTCTTGAACATCTGTGATTTTACCCTATATATCTACAGATCTTGGTAGTGTGAACGTGTACCCTGCATTTCAAAATTTCACTAGAAGCAACTCTGTGGATTTACAGAGTAAGATATCTACAATATATTTTTGGAAATATACTTAACAAACAAGGCTTACCATAAGTAAAGACCTCAGCAACATGATCTGAATCCGCCTGGTTCCCAAATCCCTAGAATTGGGAGAGAAGTGGAGGATACTCAAAACTTAGCCAGAGAAACTGATTTAAGCTAACTCCAAAATGTTATTCAACCACAAAAACCGTTTTTAATGATTTCTTGTGTACCAAGGGAAAATAAAGCTAGGAGAGCAAGGTAGAAGTCTAACAAAAAAGGGTGAACACTACAAATGAGGTGCAAATACATTATTAAAATATGTTTCAAAGGGATAGTTACAGGAAGACAGACAACTGAGTAAGCAATTAGGCACAAAGAACATACAAAGTAACAGAAAAATGTTGTAAACAGAGGAGCCTTATTGTCAAAAGTGCTGAGCACTGCTAGTTTTCAATGAATTCAAATGGAATTGTGCACCTCTGAAAAATCAGGGCTTAATGTCCAAGATGAACACTCAATTTTAAAATGAAAAAGAAGCCATTTGAAGTGAAACAAGTTCAGTATAATTTCCCAGCATGACTCCTGCGCAATCTTCAAGTCAATTAGTATAAATTGAAGCAGAAAACTTTCTGAATTATTCAGCTATCTGAATTTTTAGTCCGAAGACAACTCCATGACTAAGAAAGCATACTTCATAAAAATGTATGGAATTAATGGAGCATTAAGTGCACTGATTTTTAGAATCTGTATAAGTTTGAAGAGCAGAAATTTTGTAGTGCAAGATACATAGGGCTTTCTAAACAACTGAAATTAAAGTGTCATTTTGGACACTGGGTTCCATACGGCTGTCATTGTGTGTGGCTTGTTTCTCTATCACATTTAATAGAAACCTGGCAGCTGTAAGTTACTTTAAATTCCATTTTTTTAAAAAGCTCTACCTTAGCAGGGCTTCACAGCAGAAAAGAATTCACATTCAGTAGCTCACAAAAAAAAAAAAAAGCAACAAAGTACAAACCCAAGGTGGCTAGTATCCAGCGAATGTGAGGTGGTCCCGAAAACAGGTACTTTTCCCATAACGAACATCATGATCTCTGAACGCTGGTAATCTGGAAGATTGCCTCCAAAAAACCCTAAATATAAATGGAGAGAAAGACAACGTTTCAGGCTACTCTCTTTATAAATTAAGGAATAAAATATCTATTCCATTTGGGTCTCATGTACCTTTTGAAATTTTCTACTTTGTATTATGGCTGTAATAGATAGCTGAGTCATCATCTATGGAGCGCTGCTCATTAGTATACACCATCTTGTCATGACTGCCTCATTCTGCTTCCCCTCAACACACACACTTTCTATTCTCATCTTTCCCGAGTAATTATACTACTTAAACCAGGGCATTTGACATTAATTGCAAGTTAAAATATTCAGAAGCTGAAAATTTTCCTACCTAGAACAAAATTTAATTGGTTACCTTTGCACTCGCTTATGCTATTATTGAACATGAATAGGTGCTTAAAAGAACCCCCCTTACACAAACAGTATGACTATGCTCTTTCTTCACTTACAAACTACCATACAGTAATGTTCAATCTGAATTTTTGAGCTAGAAAGATTTCTAAAACCATGTCCAAGTTTTTCTTTAAAAAATTGAGTCTTACAATGAAGTTGAGAAATAGTTACTGAAATTTTAAGGGTTAGTTGTATAGAGAAATTTAAGAAAGATTAATTTTTCAAATTTGCTAAACAAAAAATTTGAGGGAATCAGACCTAAATAAATTGGGGGAAATTTAAAGTAATATTTTTCATTAAATGTATAGAAACACAAATAGCACTAAAACAACAGGAATGTCTGAAAAGAGAGAGAAGTTATGCTAATGAAATTTTTTTTTTTTTAAACAGAAGTGAATGCTAAAATAGGATTTTATGCCTTTTGGAAACACTGCCGTAACCCTAGAAATACAAGCGGCCATTAGGTGTCATTGTTGCTGAGGTATCTGATTTTTGCTCATGTTTTCAAGCAGTAACAATTAAAGTACATCTCACTACTGTATATTGTGATGCCCGTGTAGTTTTCATATCATATAGGTATCAAAGATATGAATGATACGCAGCATAATTAAAAACACAGAAACTTAAGATTGCAGTTTTATATTTCAAGGTATATCATTCATGTTTTAGGTAAGAGGCATAAACCCATAGGTTTTATTAGTATTTTTTCAATGCGCAATATTAATCAGCTATGTGACTGCAGAAGTGACAGAGTTCCATTTTTTATTGTGACTCAGCAATTGAGACCATATTGACCCAGTTAACAAGTAAAAAGACAGGTCCTCAACCCCACAAACCCAGCCTTTGTTCTAAAAGCTGGTGCAGTCAGATTCTTACGTTGGTGGGAGTGAAGGAAAATAGAGAAGAGGAGAAAGACAAGATCTTCACTTAAAGGAGTACTCTGTGTTTAAACTTCATACACGTGAGTCCATGTTCAACAGAAAAAAAACTTCACTTACCAATTGTTTGAATAATGGCATTCTGGACAATCCTCTCATCGCTTTCTTTGGAGCTTGTGCTGAAACTGGCACTGCCAGTTGAACTACGCCTGTCACCTAATTCAAAATCAACACTTAGACGCAAGTGCTTCAGTAGAGTGTTAAACACTTCCAAGACTGTTGGGCCTGTAAAGCAATAGATAATAATGGCTGCAGTTTTCCAATGAAAAATGCCTAACAAAACTAGATGAATCCTTCTACCACCTCTTTTTAAGTGAAACTGTATA